>SJYT01054638.1:29217-81063 GCA_006410635.1 Cephalophus harveyi | reverse complement strand
CATATAAGTTAAATAAGCAGGGTGACAATATACAGCCTTGACATACTCCTTTTCCTATTTGGAGCCAGTCTGTTGTTCCATGTCCAGTTCTAACTGTTGCTTCCTGACCTGCATACAGATTTCTCAAGAGGCAGGTCAGGTGGTCTGTATTCCCATCTCTCTCAGAATTTTCCACTGTTTATTGTGATCCACACAGTCAAAGGCTTTGGCATAGTCAATAAAGCAAAAATAGATGTTTTTCTGGAACTCTCTTGCTTTTTCCATGATCCAGCGGATGTTGGCAATTTGATCTCTGGTTCCTCTGCCTTTTCTAAAACCAGCTTGAACATCAGGAAGTTCACGATTCACGTATTATTGAAGCCTGGCTTGGAGAATTTTGAGCATTACTTTACTAGCGTGTGAGATGAGTGCAATTGTGCAGTAGTTTGAGCATTCTTTGACATTGCCTTTCTTTGGGATTAGAATGAAAACTGACCTTTTCCAGTCCTGTGGCCACTGCTGAGTTTTCCAAATTTGCTGGCATATTGAGTGCAGTACTTTCACAGCATCATCTTTCAGGATTTGAAATAGCTCCACTGGAATTCCATCACCTCCACTAGCTTTGTTCGTAGTGATGCTTTCTAAGGCCCACTTGACTTCACATTCCAGGATGTCTGGCTCTAAATGAGTGATCACACCATCGTGATTATCCGGGAGGATCATTTCTTTGCCATGGTCCTCAGGGTCCTGCATGATGTGATGCTGTGTACATCTCCATCACCCCATTACATTTCTACCACCTTTTCTATACCCCAGCTACACTGACATCCTTTCTTCTGTTTTCTACCCACAGGCCTTTGCAAATAGTATTTCCTTTGCCTGGAGCACTCTCCCAAATGCTCATACTCACTAACTCCTTCTTCAGGCTTTTCTCTATTGAATTCCTCTATTCATTTCCTTCATAATGTTTCTGCACTCTGATTATCTCATTTATTTATGTAATTACTTTTTATTGCCTGTTCCCCACACTAGAATGTTGGTACCATTGCTCATAATAGATGGAGTGCCTGGTATGTACTAGGCATGAACAAGTAATTGTTGGCTGAGAGATGAATTAAGGAAAGGAGGAAGAAGGACATGTGAAAGTCGGTACACTGAGGTAGATGAAGATGGGGAAAACCGGAGGCAGACAGAAGGGGCAAGTCAGTAGATCCATTTTGAAAATATTAAATTTGAAATGCCTCCAAGATACCCAAGTGGAGATGCCCTAGCTTAGCTGACATTTTACAAGTTTAAAGCTAAAAAGAACAATCTAGATGGGATATAAAATGTGGACATCACAGGATACAGATGATATTTTAAATCTTAGGAATGAATTAAGGGGCTTACCTTTGAGAAGTGGCGCTTAGGGATTCCATCACCAGTTATCACAGACATTACAGATTCATTGTGTCAATGAAAGAATGAGTGAATCAGTGGGAGAAAACAGCAAAAGAGTGAAAGGGAGTCATCAGAAAGATGGGCAAAGCCTGGGAAGCATTAGGGTAACAGAAACAAAGGACAGGGTTTCGGGTGAAACGTTGTGGTCAACAACATAAACTTATGGTGAGAGGACTCAGAAGATACAGGAACCAAAGTCCCAAAATATATGTCTCTGGTGCCTTTGCAAGAGCAGTTTAGGTTGAGCAGAAAGACTAGAAGCCAGACTAGAAACACAGAAGATTAAGGGAGGGCATATGCAATACCAGTTTTCTTAGAATCTAATATAATAAACATATGTTGATGTAAGCCACTGAATTTGTGATTTGTTACAGCAGTAACAGAAAATTAATACCAGGTTTATTCCAGGAATGATTCATTTTCTCACAAAATCATATGATTACATATATCCAGAAACAATAAAAAGGATTGATGGATAGGTCTCTATCCCTAATAAAATCATAAATAGGAATAGAAGTAAAATGCTTAAGTACAAAAGAGACTTTTTACCAAAACTCAAAAGTATAAAGCAAACTAAATGAAAGTCTCAAAGTTGTTTCCACTAAAATTCAGATCAAGACAAGTACGTCCACTACTTCTTAAAATTGTGTTGGAGGGTCTAGCTAGACCATGCAATTAGAGCTGGTTTAAATGCTCTCAAAGTCCAATTGGAGGGCTTCCCTGGTGGTTCGGTGGTAAAGAATCCACCTGCCAGGACAAGAGACACAGGTTCCATCCTTGGTGCAGGAGGATCCCACATGTCGCAGAGCAGCTAAGCCCGTGCAGCGCGACTGTGGGGCCTGCGCTCTAGAGCAACCACTGAGGCCCACACGCCTGGAGTCTGTGCTCCACAGCGAAGGGAAGCCACCACACTGCAAGGAAGGCAGAGCCTGCCCCAGAAACGAGAGAAAGCCCTCGCATAGGAACAGAGGCCTAGAACAGCCAAAACTAAGTGCATAAAGCAATAAAGTCCAACAGAAAGAACAAATGCCTGAGTAGATCCCAGAACACTGAAGAGAAGAATGGTAGTGGAGTAGAACTGGCCAAGAAAAGGACAAGAATAATTCAGAAATAGCTGCAGATAGATTTTGGAAATTACTATGTGGCTAAGACTGTTGAGTGGAAAGATGATTAATCTGATAAATGATGTTGACATTATAGACCATGATTACAGGGAAAAGAAATAAAAGCCAGGCTGGGCTGTAAGCCAGCAGTTCTCAACTAGGGGGGACTTTACCCCCAACGGACATTTGGCAGTGTCTGGTGACATTTTGGTTGTCACACCTGGGGCCTGCTATTGGCATGTAGTGAGTAAACGCCAGGGATGCTACTAAACATCCGGCAACGCACGGGACAGCCCCCACAACAAACAGTTATCTGTCCAAATGTCAGTAGTGTTATGGTTTAGAAAACTTGCTCTGAAATAACACAAAACACCAAAATACTTTTCTGATGTATTAAAGGTTTCGTAATAAATATTTAAATATAAAGATAGCAGGGGGGAAAAAAAAGAATATAACTTTGGGGTGAAAAGTCCTCCCAAAGTCTGGAAACCATGAAGCCTCTCTCTAATACAAGTTTGTTTTTTTTGACTGCACATAAATTTTGAGTTTTTCTAGTAGAAAATAAAATACATAAGAAAATGAGAGAATAGTCATGAAATATGTGAAAGACAAAAAATTAAAACCCCTAATATGTGATTATACCACAATTCTTAACAGATCAAATTTTAAAAAACAGGATATGTAAATATTTTATGAATAGGGGCTTATGAACTTTACTCATAAAGTTTATGAATAGGGGTTCAACCTAACAAGTAGAGAAATGTGAAGTATAGCAGTAGCAGGATTGGCTAAAATTTAAGAGCAATTTGTGTACACAATCCCTTATTTATTCCCAATCCAAAATTCATAAAGTCCTGGAAACCTGAAAAATGTTTTGGCTTTGTTAAATTTGAGGCCAGTTCATTAAGCAGCAAGACTTAACCTGAGCTACTATGAGGCTCTTCGCAGTCTTCATGTAACTTGTTTGGTGAGAATATTTCTTATATATCAGTCGTGTCCGACTCTTTGCGACCCGTGGACTGTAGCCCACCAAGCTCCTCTGTCCATGGGATTCTCCAGGCAAGAATACTGGAGTGGGTTGCCATTTCCTTCTCCAGGGGATCTTCCCGACCCAGGGATTGAACCCAGGTCTCCCACATTGCAGGCAGACACTTTAACCTCTGCACCACCAGGGAAGCCCCTTATATCCTGCTACAGAACCATTAATTAATGTGTTTGATTAAAAGATGCTACCTCAGAGCCTGCTGGGAGTGTCATAGAATTTCCTTAAATCCAGAAAATTCTGTATTCTGAAACATTAAGATTTTGAATAAGAGTTTATAGATTTGTAATTTCCAGAGCTGACACGGATGCAGTCAGTGAGAGAAGTATATATTGACTGATTTTCAAGTATTAAAACAACATTACATCCCCGGGATAATCCTACTTGGTCATAAACGTGTTATATTTTATGGAATGTTGGATTTGATTTGCTAATGTTTTATGGTGATATTTAAGTCTGTATTCATGAGGGCTATTGGTCTGCACTTTTCTTTTTGTAATGACTTCATAGGTAATGGTGGCCTCAGAACAGGTTTCTTTAGCATTCTTCATTCCTCTGTTTTCTGCAAGTGTTTGTATGAGATTGTTGTTTATTTCTACTTTAATAAAATTGACCAGTGAAATCATCTGAGCCTGGATTTTTCTTTGGGAGAATGTTTGGATAACAAAATCAGTTTCTTAACCTGTGTTTTCTGTTGTTTGGTTTGGTTTTTTTTTTTTTTTTTGGAAAATAAAAGCCTGAAGGCAAATACCTCCCCACCCTACACTGTCTCCACAGTCAGAACCTTGTCACCTTCTCAGCCCCAACCAGCCAAGGGCAGGGAGATGGTTCTGCAGTGATCGCCTTAGACAAGTCAGGATTTATCCCTGAACCAGGATAAGGGGCACCTTCTCCAAAGATGGAACCCAAACAGTCACAATTCTGTAGGCAAAGAAGCAGAGAATAGAGATAATACAGGCAACCCAGACTGCTACAGAATGAGAAGGAGAGGAAGAAAAATGGAAAGACTGAGGAATTATCCCCTCAAAGACTAAATCCAGAGAGAGTCACCATTAAAGAGCAGGTTAGCTTGGTTTCCCTTCAGTGGAAATGGGAATCAGAACAGGATATGCTTGAATTTGAGGATACTTTGACCTGTCATCCATTTTTCAAGAAGGAATTCTAGATTCTCAGGGCTCACAGTCTCAAGGGAAATAATCTGCCTGCTTGCTTGTTTGTACTGTTTTGTCTCAGAAAGGATTTCAGTTCAGTCGCTCAGTCGTATCTGACTCTTTGCGACCCCGTGGACTGCAGCATGCCAGCATGACAGGGATCCATCATCAACTCCCAGAGTTTGCTCAAAATGTCCATCGAGTCGGTGATGCCATCTAAACATCTCATCATCTGTCATTCCCTTCTCCTCCTGCCTTCAATCTTTCCCAGCATTAGGGTCTTTTCAAATGAGTCACTTCTTCGCATCATGTGGCCAAAGTATTGCAGCTTTAGAAAGGATTTAGTGTCCATTAGTCAAGATGTGATATATTATCCTGCAATAACAATCCAAAATCTCAGTAGCTCAACACGGAAAAGTTGATTTCTCATTGCTCATACTACACATTCATCTCAGTTTTACAGGGTTTTGCTCCACCTTGCTTCTTTCAAGGACTTAGGCTGACAGAGGCTCTGCCATCCAGAACCACCACTCTGGCCCTTAGAGGCTTCTGTCTAGCAATGACACGTATATTTCTACTAACAGTTCACTAACCAAATAAGTCACATGGTCAAACCTTTCCTCAGGAGGCCAGTGTAAACATAAAAGAACAAAGAGTCTTGCTCATCATCCACTTGTAAAAATTAAGTCAACAACCCACAACTGCAGTTGCCCACCAACAGTGTGCCCTGAGGAGAATTCAGGATGGATAAAAATAGGATGAAGTCTCTGTTTTAGATATGTGGCTCCTAGACAGTTAAGATGCTTATCTAAAGAAGGATTTCATCCCTTGCATTCCTATACACTAATAATGAGAAAGTAGAAAAAGAAATTAAGGAAACAATTCCATTCACCATTGCAATGAAAAGAATAAAATACTTAGGAATATATCTACCTAAAGAAACTAAAGACCTATATATTGAAAACTATAAAACACTGATGAAAGAAATCAAAGAGGACACTAATAGATGGAGAAATATACCATGTTCATGGATCGGAAGAATCAATGTAGTGACAATGAGTATACTACCCAAAGCAATCTATAGATTCAATGCAATCCCTATCAAGCTACCAGCGGTATTTTTACAGAACTAGAACAAATAATTTCAAGATTTGTATGGAAATAGAAAAAACCTCGATAGCCAAAGCAGTCTTGAGAAAGAAGAATGGAACTGGAGGAATCAACCTGCCTGACTTCAGGCTCTACTACAAAGCCACAGTCATCAAGACAGTATGGTACTGGCACAAAGACAGAAATAAAGATCAATGGAACAAAATAGAAAGCCCAGAGATAAATCCACACACCTATGGACACCTTATCTTTGACAAAGGAGACAAGAATATACAATGGAGTAAAGACAATCTCTTTAACAAGTGGTGCTGGGAAAACTGGTCAACCACTTGTAGAAGAATGAAACTAGATCACTTTCTAACACCACACACAAAAATAAACTCAAAATGGATTAAAGATCTAAACGTAAGACCAGAAACTATAAAACTCCTAAGAGGAGAACATAGGCAAAACACTTTCCGACATAAATCACAGCAAGATCCTCTATGATCCACCTCCCAGAATACTCAAAATAAAAGCAAAAATAAACAAATGGGATCTAATTAAAATTAAAAGCTTCTGCACAACAAAGGAAACTATAAGCAAGGTAAAAAGACAGCCTTCTGAATGGGAGAAAACAATAGCAAATGAAGCAACTGACAAACAACTAATCTCAAAAATATACAAGCAACTCATGCAGCTCAATTCCAGAAAAATAAACGACCCAATCAAAAAATGGGCCAAAGAACTAAACAGACATTTCTCCAAAGAAGACATATGGATGGCTAACAAACACATGAAAAGATGCTCAACATCACTCATTATCAGAGAAATGCAAATCAAGACCACAATGAGGTACCATTTCACACCAGTCAGAATGGCTGCGATCCAAAAGTCTACAAGCAATAAATGCTGGAGAGGGTGTGGAGAAAAGGGAACCCTCTTACACTGTTGGTGGGAATGCAAACTAGTACAGCCACTATGGAGAACAGTGTGGAGATTCCTTAAAAAACTGCAAATAGAACTGCCTTATGACCCAGCAATCCCACTGCTGGGCATACACACCGAGGAAACCAGAATTGAAAGAGACACATGTACCCCAATGTTCATTGCAGCACTGTTTATAATAGCCAGGACATGGAAACAACCTAGATGTCCATCAGCAGATGAATGGATAAGAAAGCTGTGGTACATATACACAATGGAGTATTACTCAGCCATCAAAAAGAATTCATTTGAATCTGTTCTAATGAGATGGATGAAACTGGAACCTATTATACAGAGTGAAGTAAGCCAGAAAGAAAAACACCAATACAGTATACTGACACATATATATGGAATTTAGAAAGATGGCAATGATGACCCTGTATGTGAGACAGCAAAAGAGACACAGATGTATAGAATGGACTTTTGGACTCTGTGGGAGAGGGAGAGGGTGGGATGATTTGGGAGAATGGCATTGAAACATGTATACTATCATGTAAGAACGAAGCACCAGTCTATGTTCGATACAGGATACAGGATGCTTGGGGCTGGTACACGGGGATGATCCAGAGAGAGGATATGGGGTGGGAGGTGGGAGGGGGATTCAGGATTGGGATCTCATATACACCCATGGTGGATTCATGTCAATGTATGGCAAAACCAATACAGTATTGTAAAGTAAAATAAAGTAAAAATTAAAAAAATAAAATAAAAGACCAGGAACCAACTGGAAAAAAAAAAAAGGATTTCAAAAAGAAAAAGAATTTCAATGACCCCAGATTCTTGCATCTTTCCATACTTAGAAAATCACTAAAATTATTAACTTGAGATGTCTGTTCTCTATGATTAGCAGTAATGCTTTAACAAGATGTATGCATGACTCTATTTCTCAGTCAGAAAATTCACATATGCACTAGTCCCTCCCCTACTTCTGAGTTCCTCAGAGCTATCTTGAGAGGCTGTCTCCCAGGCTGTAGTCCTCAGTAAGGGTCCCTGAATAAAACTGAAACTCACTGTTTGTACATTGTGTTTCTGTGGTTGTTTTCCCAGCTGACACCAGGAATGAAATCTTATGAGCCTGGAAAGAGAAGGACCAGAAATATCAAGTGAACAATAAGTACGACCACTAGGTCGGGTGTCTGTATTTATAAGCACACATGGAAGAGGAAACGCCACTCCTGGTGGCTCTAAGCTTCACTTAGCCTTTGAACGATTCAGCTCATAACCAATATTCTGTCCCGATCAGTCAGGAGACAAAGCGGCATCCCCAGAGAGCACAGCCCAGTCAATAACACCCACTGTGGGGGCTTACCTGCCAGTGCAGTGGTGAGGAATCCGCCTGCCAATGCAGGAGACACAGGGTTCCGTCCCTGGTCTGGGAGGACCCGCGTGCTGTGCAGCAATCAGGCCTATGTGCCTCAACTGTTAGGCCTGTGCTCTACAGCCTGAGCCACAACTGCGGAAGCCCTGGCACCTAGAGCCTGTGCTCGGCAATGAGAGAAGAGGTGAGAGTTGCACCACAACAGGTAAAGAACCTGCCTGCCAATGCAGGAGACATAAAGATGAAGGTTCGTCTTCTGGGTTGGGAAGATCCCCTGGAGGAGGGCATGGCAACAGACTCCAGTATTTTCTTGCCTGGAGAATCCCCATGGACAGAGGAGCCTGATGGGATGCAGTCCAAAGTGTCACAAAGAGTCGGAAACAACTGAAGCGACTTAGTATGCATACATGCAGGCCCTTCATTGCAATATTAACTACATTAGCTAATTACAAGAAATATAAAACCACAATGAGAGACACCGCTTCACACCCATTAGGATAACAACTATTAAAACAAAAACAGAAAATAATAAGCATTGGTGAAGATATGGAGAAATTGGAGCCCTTGTGCAGCGTTGGTGGGAATGTAAAATGATACAACCACTATGGAAAATAGCAGTTCCTTAAAAAAAAACAGCATAGGATTACTTTCAGTTCAGTTCAGTAGCTCAGTCATGTCCGACTCTTTGCGACCCCATGAATCGCAGCACGCCAGGCCTCCCTGGCCATCACCAACTCCCGGAGTTCACTCAGACTCAATGTCCATCGAGTCAGTGATGCCATCCAGCCATCTCAGCCTCTGTCGTCCCCTTCTCCTCCTGCCCCCAATCCCTCCCAGCATCAAAGTCTTTTCCAATGAGTCAACTCTTCGCATGAGGTGGCCAAAGTACTGGAGTTTCAGCTTTAGTCCTTGACGTACTCCTTTTCCTATTTGGAACCAGTCTGTTGTTCCATGTCCAGTTCTAACTGTTGCTTCCTGACCTGCATACAGCTTTCTCAAGAGGCAGGTCAGGTGGTCTGGTATTCCCATCTCTTTCAGAATTTTCCAAAGTTTATTGTGATCCACACAGTCAAAGGCTTTGGCATAGTCAATAAAGCAGAAATAGATGTTTTTCTGGAACTCTCTTGCTTTTTCCATGATCCAGCAGATGTTGGCAATTTGATCTCTGGTTCCTCTGCCTTTTCTAAAACCAGCTTGAACATCAGGAAGTTCACGGTTCACGTATTGCTAAAGCCTGGCTTGCAGAATTTTGAGCATTACTTTACTAGCATGTGAGATGAGTGCAATTGTGCGGTCATTTGAGCATTCTTTGGCATTGCCTTTCTTTGGGACTGGAATGAAAACTGACCTTTTCCAGTCCTGTGGCCACTGCTGAGTTTTCCAGATTTGCTGGCATATTGAGTGCAGCACTTTCACAGCATCATCTTTCAGGATTTGAAATAGCTCAACTGGAATTCCATCACCTCCACTAGCTTTGTTTGCAGTGATGCTTTCTAAGGCCCACTTGACTTCACATTCCAGGATGTCTGGCTCTAGGTGAGTCATCACACCATCGTGATTATCTGGGTGGTAAAGATCTTTTTTGTACAGTTCTTCTCTGTATTCTTGCCACTTCTTAATATCTTCTGCTTCTGTTAGGTCCATACCATTTCTGTCCTTTATCGAGCCCATCTTTGCATGAGATGTTCCCTTGGTATCTCTAATTTTCTTGAAGAGATCTCTAGTCTTTCCCATTCTGTTCTTTTCCTCTATTTCTTTTCATTGATCGCTGACAACAGACCATTACTTAACCTTAAAAAGCAAGGAAATTCTTACACATGCTGCAACATTGATGACTCTTGAGAACATTGTGATAAGTGAAATAGGCTGGTCACAAAAGGATAAATACTTTATGATTCCACTTACATGATGTACTTAGACAAATTCATAGAAACAGAAAGTATCAGTAGAATGATAGTTACCAAGGGCTGGGTGAAGGAGGGAGAAATGGAAAGTTGTTGTCTAATGGCTACAGAATTTCAGGGGTTTTTTTTTATAAGTAATTTTATCTATTTAATTTATTTATTTTTGGCTGTGCTTGGGTCTTTGTTGCTGAGCATGGGCTTTCTCTAGTCGCAGCAAGCAAGGGCTGCTCTCCAGCTGAAGTGCACCAGCTTCTTTTCTTGCAGAGCTTTAGGGTGAGTGGACTTCAGTAGTTGTGGGGCACGGGCTCAGTAGCTGTGGTACCTGGGCTTAATTGTCCCACAACATGTGGAATCTTCAAAGAACAGGGATTGAACCAGTGTCCCCTGCATTGGTAGGTGGATTCTTAACCACTGGATCATCAAGGAAGTCCCAGAATTTCAGCTTTGCAATATGGAAAGAGTTCTGGAAATAGGTGGTGGTTACAGTTGCACAAGAAGGTGAATGTACTTCACACCACTGAACTATAGATTTTAAAAAGTTAAGATGATAAATTTTACATGTATTTCATCACAATTTTTAAAGAGACAAGAGGAATCTAAACATTAAATACGTAGTGAAATAGATTATGCAACCCTTACCCAATAGAAGGGCTTCCCTGATAGCTCAGTTGGTAAAGAATCTGCCTGCAAAGCAGGAGACTCAGGTTCAATTCCTGGGTCGGGAAGATCCCCTGGAGAAGGGATAGGCTACCCACTCCAGTATTCTTGGGCTTCCCTTGTGGCTCAGCTGGGAAAGAATCCGCCTGCAATGCGGGAGACCTGGGTTTGATCCCTGGGCTGGGAGGATCCCCTGGAGAAGGGAAAGGCTACCTACCCCAGTATTCTTGCCTAGAGAATTCCATGGACTGTATATCCATGGGGTTGCAAAGAGTTGGAGACAACTGAGCAACTTTCACTTTTATCCAATAGAATATCACTGCAGCTATGAAAGGGAAAAACGAGTAAGTATTGCTGAGGCATTACCTGCAGGATAGGTCATTCAGTGAAAAAAGTAAGGATGTTGGGCTGTAAGCCACAGGCCTACAAGCCTTGTAATTGCCCAGCCATGAGCCTAAAGAAAGAGCCCAGCAAAAGTGACAGAAACATCAACAATTTATTGGGTAGGGAATCTTAAAAGTCTCAAGCAAAGTCCTGGAGCAACATCCCACTGTGTGCAGCAGAGGGCAGAAAGACAGGAATGGCAGTCTTCACTTCTGAGAGGAGAAGAATACTATAGATAAGGGGGAATTGACATTAGGTTGGTTCATCAGTGACCAGGGAAACCAGTGACTGGGGCAGGCAACAAGCATGTAGGCAGCCACTAACTAAGCCCTATGATTAAGAGGAATGCATAGTCAGGTGAGTAGGGGGTGTGTGAAGCAAGGACTGGTCAAGCAGAAAATGTACAGAGGGCAAAACAACAGCCATTTTGAGTGGCCTGACTTTACAAAGGGGCTTTACAGATTTTACCATATGCTGCAGTATCCAAGAAAGAAAAGAAATGCAAGTATATATGCTTGTATTTTCAAATAGAAACAACAGAGGTATATTTAAAATTTTAATATAAACATTTACCTAGATGGGGAGGAAGGATCATGGTAGAAGGTACAGGGGTATAGCTAGACATAATATGTACACACCTTGCTTCATAGTTCTGTCTCTGGAAACATAAATGTGCACACAATTTTTAATTTAATCAATGTAGAATTAGTTGGATTGATTTCTCTGCAGTCTTAGTAAGCACAGCCATAGCCTCAGAGGAGTATGGATAGTGATTTTTTGAGATTTCATCCACTGATTAAAAAAAACACAGAAAATAACAAGTATTGATTGAGAATGTGGAGAAACTGGAATTTTCATTACTGGTAGGGATGTAAAATGACTGCTTTGAAAATTAGCCTGACTTCCTAAAAAATTTAGACATAGAATTAGCATACTCAATAGAAATGAAAATACATGTCCTCAGATAGCAGGAGAGCTTAGGGGAGAATAGATATATGTATGGCTGAGTCCTTTTGTTCTTCACCTGAAACTATCACTGCACTTTCATCAGCTAAACACCAATACAAAATTAAAAAAAAATTTTTTAAGAAAAACACATGTCTACAGAAAGGCTTGTACACAAATGTTCTTACCAGCTTTTTTTTTTAATAGCCCCAAACTATGAAAAACCCAAATTTCTACCGATAGGTGAATAGATAAGCAAATTGTGGTATTCCATACAATGGAATATCACTTACTGTAAAAAGTAATGCTGATGTACAGAACAATATAGATTAATCTCAAAATAGTAATGCAGAGTAAAAGAAAGTAGGGTTGTTTTTTTTAGTACATATTGAATAAATCAATTTGCAGAAATTTCTAAAAAATAAAAACTATTAATAATCTATATGTGACGAAAAGTAGAGTAGTAGTGTCCTGGGGGAGGGGTAGGACGAAAGAATTACTGAGGAACACAAAGAAGTTTGGGGGGGTAATGAATATATTCACGACTAGATTGTATTGTTGGTTTCACGGGTATATACATAAGCCAAAACTCATCTGATTATATACTTTAAATATATGCAGTTGTTTACAAAAAGTAGATGAGATAACAAATAATACTTAAAATTTTAAAAACAATGAATGTTGTAAGTATTTGGAGGATATATTCTATCAAATTAGACATTTATTTCTATTTTTAGTTTATGATGAGATAGTGATAAAGAATCTGCCTGCCAATGCAGGAGACACAGAAGACTCCAGTCTGATCCCCTGGAGTAAGAAATGGCAACCCACTCCAGTATTCTTGTCTGGAAAATGCCATGGACAGAAGACCCTGGCAGGCTACAGTCTACGTGGTTGCAAAGAACTGGATAAAACTGAGCAACTGAGCACCCATTAGCACAAAGTATTTATCAAATACATTTGGGGCATCTATTGAGATTATCCTATACTTTTTCTCCTTTAATCTGTTTATATGGTATATTACATTTATAGATTTTCTAACATTAATTCATCTTTGTATACCTGGGATAAATTAAGTTAAATAATGACACATTGTCATTTGAATGCACTGATGATTTGCTAATTCTTGGGAAATTTTGCATTTATCTTTTATTTCTAACTTCTAGTTTAACTGCTTCTGTCTTCTGGTGAGAATGGCCTGTGGTTTTCTTTTTCATACAGTCCTTGGCGGGTTTTGACCTCAAAGCTGAGGAATGTTCTTTCTGTTCTCCAGATAAGTTTGTTCTTTTATGGTTGGAATGATCTGTTCCTTGACAATGTGATGGAGCCTGCCTATGCAGACATCCAGGCTTGGCATTTTTTTTTGTGTGAGGAGATTTCTAATTACTAATTAAACATCTGTAATGGTTACAAGGAAAATTAAGGCTTCCTTTTTCATTCATTTGAAAAGAAATTTATTACAGAAAATATCAGTTATACACAAAATTAGAGAATAGTCTGATGAACCTTCATGTACTCATCACCCAGCTTTCATAACTTAAGACCAAATCTTTTTCATCTGTACGTTTACCCACTATACCTACTCACTCCAAGACTTCTCCAGACATCTTATCTTTTTAATCTGTAAATATGCCAGTAAATTGTTCTTAAAGAAGATTTTTTAAAGTAATCTAATGCTTATATATCACAGCTACAAAAATTTAGCAATTCTTTTTTTTGGTCATACCATGTAGCCTGTGAGATCTTAGTTCCCTAACCAGGGATCAAATGCAGGTGCCCAGCAGTGGAAGTGCTGAGTCTCAACCACTGGCCCACCAGGCACTTTCCTAGCAATTCTGTAATATTATCAAATATTTACCAAATGTTATCAAATATCTGTTTTTAATCCTTCCCTTATTGTTTTGCATTACTTTTTTTGGTAGTGGGTTTTTTGTTGTTGTTTTACTTGCTTGAAGTCAGGAACCAAATAATGTCCATTCATTGTAACTAGTTGATATGTTTCTTTATAGGTCTGCTTATGGCTCAAGGGTTAGGCCCCATTCCCCTATCTGCCTTTCACTTTTGATGCTACACAGAGGCTGCATCCCAAGCCATTGACTTGCCTTTACTTTCTCTCTGGATAGTTGTGGGACCATTGCTATGACCCCAGGACATGGATCTCAAAGTTCCAAACCCACCCCTAGTCTCTGTTGAATACACATTAGTCCCATGACCCTGTTTCCCTTACTTCAAGCCAGCCCTGGATGATTAGAGCTCGGTTGGACATAGATCAGTTGAAAACAGACTGATGATACCACAGTATTGTTAAACTTTCGTAGGTGCAGTATATTAGAAGAGGACAGAAAGCAGCAGACACACCACCGGTGGTGACTCCCCAGCAGGCAGGAATCGAGGTTCCTAAACTGTGCTCCAGAGACAGCTGGTACTAATTCCTGCCCTAGCCCACTCCTGCTCCAGGGTCACGTGCAAGGCCCCCTCCCTCTCTGTCAGCACCGTTCCTAGTGCCCAAGCAGGCTCTGTGGGCCTTTGGTCCCTGCCCAACCCCTCTGGTTGCCACAGACTTCTGTGGTAATCCCGCCCACACGTGTACAGATGTACACAGAACACCCGTGGGCACCGGCTTCTGAGTGATCTGCTCCATGTCCTAGACATGTCTGAAAATCAAAGGCAGGCAAGGCCAGGCACAGACTGACTAGAGGAGATCAGTCTTGGTAGGAGTGGCCCCAGGAGTATGAGGTTGGAGACATACATGAAACTGGTGGGTGAGGCAGGAGCAATGGTAAGTGACAACCGGGGGCTGTTCAGAGCTAAGCTAGATGGGAACAGGACAAGTAGAGGAAGCCAGACACAGGGGAAACAGGTGGCTTTCTGGGAAACACCCTAGATGAACTGTGAAGTCGAGAAGTCGTTTAGTCGTGTCCGACTCTTTGCAACCCCAAGGACTATACAATCTATGGAATTCTCCAAGCCAGAATACTGGAGTGGGTAGCCTTTCCCTTCTCCGGGGGAATCTTCCCAACCCAGGGATCGAACCTGGGTCTCCTGCATTGCCAGTGGATTCTTTACCAGTTGAGCCACAAGGGAAGCCCAAGATTACTGGGGTGGGTAGCCTATCCCTTTCTCCAGCGGATCTTCCCAACCCAGCAATTGAACCAGGGTCTCCTGCATTGAAGGCGGATTCTTTACCAACTGAGCTATCAGGGAGGCCCAACAGATCAGCTGGGTCGCAAGAGGCAAGACCTAACCAATGCAAGGCCAATGCCTTCACTCTACCGAACACACGACCATTGTCTACACCTGTTTGGAAGTCACATTCTGCTCCTCCCTCCTTTTATCCTACATGTATTCTAGAAAGCACTTCTATCCTGGGATTTGCAGGTTGTTTTGTGGTCACATACTCTCATTCAGATTGTCTGCTTTTCTTCTTAAGAGCTGTTTTGCTTGCTTCTTAAGCTCCTTTAGCTAATATTCTATTCCAGCCCCCAATCTCTACACAGTCACCACTAACCATTTTTTTCTCTTTTTTTATTATGATAAAATACACATGACAAAAAATTTACTATCTTAATCATTCTTCAGAGTTCTGTTTGGTGGTATTAAACATATTCACATTGTTGTACAGTCATCACCACCATCCATCCTCATAACTCTTCGTCTTGTAAAAGCGAAATGACTGACGTTTTTACTGGCTTGTGATACTATCCCAGCTGCCATTTATCACCTGGACTGATGGGGTGGGTTAAGTGCAGAGCACTGTGGCTGCAGGTAGAGGTCCTTCTCTCATCACGGCTGCCTTCTGGGCTTGATTCCAGTCCTGGGATTTGCCTTCTGTTAAGGACTGCATGTGTCCATGCTGCTGCTGCTAAGTCGCTTCAGTCGTGTCCAACTCTGTGCGACCCCATAGACAGCAGCCCACCAGGCTCCCCTGTCCCTGGGATTCTCCAGGCAAGAACACTGGAGTGGGTTGCCATTTCCTGCTCCAATGCATGAAAGTGAAAAGTGAAAGAGAAGTTTTTCAGTCGTGTCCGACTCTTAGTGACCCCTTGGACTGCAGCCTACCAGGCTCCTCCAGCCATGGGATTTTCCAGGCAAGAGTACTGGAGTGGGTTGCCATTGCCTTCTCCATAGCATATGTCAAAACCTTACCCTGCAATATGATGGAATTAGGAAGTGGGGCCTTAGGAGATGATTCAGATTAGATGAGATCATGACGTGGAGCCCACATAATGGGATTAGGGCCTTTAAGAGAGCTAGCTTCCCACCTCTGCTCTCTGCCATGTGAGGATACAAGAAGTTGGCCATCTGCAAGAGGGCCTCACTTAATCATGCTGGCACCCTGATCTAACATTTCTACCCTCTAGAACTATGAGAAACTAATTTTGGTTGTTTATAAGCCCCTCCCCCCAGTCTATGAAATTTTATTATAGCAGCCTGAACTAAGACATCCACGGAAGGTCTGAATTTGGTTACTTGCTGTCACATTCATTTCCCTGCATGCCATACATCAGCATTTCACACTGTCCAGTCTCCTTGTTGATATCTGTGGTTGGTACAGATCTTGCTCCATGTTCTTGGGTATGGAAGATATCTGGTTTTTAAGTGTTTTTCAATAACTCAATTTGTATGCCAAACCTGCCACTCTACTGCAGTGATGGAAAAGCTTGTCTATTTGGAGCATTTCTTACCCACCTTTCCTAGGATGTATCTAAATACTGATCTAATATTAAGTAAGGCTTTTTAATAGCAAGACTGTCACATCTCTGCTGGCATGTCTCATCCTCATTCCCCACACTTTCTATCACTTATTCTCTGCCTCCATTGGCTGCCCATTTATTTTGCACCTAAGAACACTATGACCGTCATTACCACAGATTTTGTAGAAGCAAGGTCCCCCAAGTTACCACTCCAATCTTGTGCACAGTATGATAAGAATGCCCCCCTGGCTTCTGATTGGTAAAAACCACCATCTGGAATGGTTAAATGCCATTCCTGAATCCCATCATCCCCAGTGACACTAAGGAGCCCAGTTCCACAGCAGCATTTCCTGCTTTCAAACCAGGCCCACTGTGGACAGCCATCAACACCCTCTAAATGAAGCAATGCCCACCCCGCCTCCACCCCCCGTCCCCANCGCACACAGCGTGCGCAATGCTCGCCCGGTCCCGAGCGACGCGCCTGAGGTGACGGGCGAGGTGCGCATGCGCCGCACGGGTTTTATTGCGTCACCGCGACTCCTGTCTCTTATACACATCTCTGTCATATGTCTTCTGCCTTAGCCAAAGGAGCATCCTCTGGGCAGCTCCCAGAGAACAGAGTCAAACGGTGAATCTTCTGGTCTCATGTAATAAACTCATTCTGATGTTTCTACTTCCCTGTAGCCTTCAGACCCCTTTAAAGAGCTCGACCAAGGCAATTCTGGCATCTCCACCTCACTGACCTTAGACTACCATCATGTCCAAGTTACCAGAGTCATCCAGCAGCACATTAGGATGAGTTCTGGGTGTTCTTGGCAGAACATTACATCTTGAGTCATGTGAAATGCTTCCATTGCAATCAACTTCCTACCCAGTCTTATATACCCTCTCAGCCCCATCAGGTACCCTCAAGATCCCCTCCCTTGTCCGTTACCCCAGAGGTCCTGTGGTTAAACATGTCCTGCAACCTTTTGGGTGATCAAGTAGGGACTGTGCTTCATGGCTTGGGTATGCTGAGACTCAATACTAGTTACTGGTCTGGAGGCAATGAGAGGTGGAGCTTCAGAAAGATTAGCATTGTTTTATAAGATGTCTACTTCGTCTACCTCGGTGAGATCGTTGCACCGTCTCTAGGAAAAATAAGGCTGTTCTTTTCTATCAAGTGAAAGAGTAGCTGATGCTAGCCAAAGGGTTCAGGAGCTCTGAGGGTTCAAGGTTCTTAGATACATCCACCCAAATATCCCCATGCCAGGCCTTAGGGTCCCATTCCTTCTCTTTAAAAGGCTTGAATTTAGTACAGGAAAGCTGTTAAGGATGCACAGGTCTCCTCTGCAGCTCTGTTGCCCTTGGATTAAGTCTTGAACCTTGTTTTCATCACACTTACTTCCTGGCCTCAGAAGTGAGCATTTCTTTACACGTTGCCTTGGGAGACTTTCTGGCTTCCACATCATGCCCTGAGTGGAGTCGGCTAAGAGCCTTTCCTTTTCTCTTCAAATCTTCTAAGGCAATTTGGAAAAGTTAACCACCTTCATAATCCTTGTAATTACAGCTGCCTTTATATCTTTCAAGTGCCCAAGCTACTAACTATATTAGCTAAACTTTCCCTTCAACTCATATCTCCTTCCAGTCTACCAAAGAGTCTCATGCTAGGGGTTACTTAGCATCCTACTCACCAACAGTGGTGAGAGGTCTCTGTTGCCTTTTGAATGGTGGGTGATCTAGTAGATTCCTTTCCATATGGCCCGCCTTCTAGTGCTACTTCCTACTAACTGTCTTAGCTTCAATCTCCATAAAAGCAGAGCCTAAGCCTAGAACTTGGGTGCAGTTTATTTGGTAGATGATCCCAGAACTGAGAGAGAAAGTGAGGAAAATAGTAGAAGGAAAATTCAACAAAGTGTTTTGGTATCTGTTTTCTACTGGAAGTTGCCCCAGAAGGCATTAAGTCTCCTACATTCTCAGGCTTCATTTGTGGGTTGAGAGAGCTGTTGAGGCTCAGGAGAAAGCCTGGAAGCAGAAAGGCACTTACTACACTAAGATACAAAGGAAAAATACAGGAAAAAACCCTTGGCTCAATGGTGAAGAAACTGCCTACCAATGCAGTTGCCACAGGAGACATGGATTCGATCCCTGCACTCGGAAGGTCCCCTGGAGAAGGAAATTGCAATCTACTCTGGTATTCTTGCCTGGGAAATCCATGGACAGAGGAGCCTGGTGGGCTACAGTCCACAGGGAAACAAAGGACATGACTGAGTGGCTGAGCATGCATGCACACACACAAGCACGCACACGTGAAACTTACTCCAGAGGGGGCAAAGCGGGTGGAGGGAGATTGACAAAATATAATGTATAGCATGTTAAATGGTGACAAAGGCTAGAAAACAAAGCAAGAAAGGAGGGTGGGTAGTGCTGGTTTTACTGGGTGTGGGGAGAATGTACGTTCGTTAGGGAAAACTTCACTGAAAAGGTGACACTTAAGTAGACACCTGAAGGGAGTGAGTAAAATCAGCAAAACACTGAGAAGGAGCAACTGTGAGGTAGGAGAGAAATCAGAAGAGGGTAGTGGCCTAGAAGCCTAGGGAAGACAAGGAGTCCCCTGTAAGAAATGCTGCTGACGGGCCGAGATGAGGAAGGAGAAGTGGCCAGAGGCCTTCCCAGGACTGGAGTCAGCATTATCCCAAGAGTGGGCTGGGGAGCGTTGGAGGTGGGATTCAAAGCTGAGGGGAACTAAGAGCAAAGAGGGAGGGGAGGAATTGAAGACAGTGAACATAAGCAACTTTGGGGAGTTTAGTAATAAAGGAAAGCAGAGCAATGGGGCAGTAGCTGGAAGGTAATGTCGAACCAAGAAAGGACTTTTTTCCATGATGGAAGACCTCCCAGGATCTCTACTTCCATTTCCCTTCATCTTTCCTCTTGCTGTAGACAAATGTACAGCCTTTTCCACCTCTCTCCTCAAGCCCATAAAATATTTTTGCAAAACTGTTCTCCAGAGTTCTGAGCTGTAGAAGAAGAAACCCACAAAAAGACCTTTGTTCCTACTTTCAGTTCTGTCACATTGCCTGGGGCAATGAGCTTCTGCCTTAGTCAGGGGCTGAAACTCCAGAGCAGAAAGAACAAAGGCAGATATCTCAAAATATCATCCTCCCCATTTGATCTGGGTCCTTTATCCACTTGGATGCCCTTCCCTAAACATAGGGCTCTCCGTCTGTTGCTGCTCTGTCAGGGCAGATACTTTTTGCTGTTCTAGAGAATCAGCTATTTGTTTTCAAGTGCTCTGACCAAAGCAGCATTCCTCAACTTCAGGCACTCTCGGATCACCTTCATGATTTTTCCTATTTCCCCATACTGAATAGTTTTAATCTCAGGTTTTAACGTACTTTCCTCCTTAAAAATATTTTATGGCAGTAAAATTCACACAAGTCACTAACATGTACAATTCAGTGGCTTTTAGAATGTACATTTTAGAATGCCACATTTACAATGTACAACCATTACACCACGAAAATATTTTTCTTCAACTCAAAAGGAAAGCCTGCTCCTGTTAAATAGTCACTTCCTTCTTCCCACTCCCCCCGCCCCACTGGCTATGGATTTGCCTCTTCTGGATATTTTATATAAACAAAATCATACAACATGTGGTCCTGTGTATCTGGCCTCTTCCACTTAGTTTCTCCATCAGTGCCTTATATTGTGTCCCCCACCCACCCACCCCTCTCAACCCACCCCTCCCTTTGGGTATTGTTTTGACTCCTTCTCATTTCCTTTTCTGCCTATTTTTTATTTTCTAAGTTATTCTCAAAGAAAATTTTATGTCACCACTACAACTATTCAAAATATTTTAACTCATGTTAACATAAAATATTAATGCTGGCTTAAAACTAAATATTAAAAAAACTAAGTTCATGGCATCCAGCCCCATTACTTTATGGCAAAGAGAGAGGGAAAAGGTGGAAGTAGTAACAGATTTCCTTTTCTTGGGCTCTAAAATCACTGCGGATGGTGACTGCAGCCATGAAATCAGAAGAGATTTGCTTCTTGATTGGAAAGCTATGACAAACCTAGACAGTGTGTTGAAAAGCACAGACATTGCCGACAAAAGTTCATATAATCAAGGCTATGGTCTTCCCAGTGTTCACGTAGGGTTGAATTGGAAAGAAGGCAGAGCACTAAAGAATTGATGCCTTGGAACTGTGGTGCTGGAGAAGACTCCTGAGAGTCCCTTGGACAGCATGAAGATAAAACCAGTTGATCTTAAGGGAAATCAACCCTGAATACTCGCTGGAAGGACTGATGCTGAAGCTGAAGCTCCAGTATTTTGGTCATCTGATGCCAACAGCCAACTCATTGGAAAAGTCCTTGATGCTGGGAAAGATTGAGGGCAGAAGGAAAAGAGGGCATCAGAAGATGAGATGGCTGCATGGCATCACTGATGCAATGGCCATGAATCTGGGCAAACTTCAGGAGATAGGGACAGAGAGGGCTGGCGTGCTACAGTCCATGCAGTCACAAAGGGTTGGACACAACTGGGCGACTGAACAACAATTATATAAATACAGAATTATTAAAATACAAAAGAATACTACTCAAAAGAAATTTTTAAGCTTAATGTCTAATGACATGTTCTGTGTTGTTTTGGCCACATTTTGTACAAAGTAATGGTTTAGTAACCCCTAGTCTTTCTCCTTGGAGAAGGCAATGGCACCCCACTCCAGTACTTTTGCCTGGAAAATCCCATGGACGGAGGAGCCTGGTAGGCTGCAGTCCATGGGGTCGCTGAGTGTCGGACACCACTGAGCGACTTCACTTTCACTTTTCACTTTCATGCATTGGAGAAGGAAATGGCAACCCACTCCAGTGTTCTTGCCTGGAGAATCCCAGGGATGGAGGAGCCTGGTGGGCTGCCGTCTATGGGGTCGCACAGAGTCGGACACAACTGAAGTGAGTAGCAGCAGCAGTCTTTCTCCTGAAAGCAAGTTAGGGTAAGGCAGGACACCCACTTCTCTCAAAGATTTCACGTGGCTCTAGGGAAATGTTTTGGAATCTTACTGGATGCTGACATCGACTGTCTGTATTCTGAGGAAAGGTTGCAGATACCAAAGACCAGTGTCATCACCTGCTTGTGCAGCCACATCACTCACAAGTACAACACACTCATGAAAGGCACCTGATATGATACCCTGGGCACGGAGAGGGGGCCCCCGTATTCGGAGAGAGAACAGCCATCTGGAACGGATCTAGAAGCGGTTCAAAAATCAGACACCTATAGGAGGAAACGAGTGAAACTGACCAGGTGACGACAGCCACAAATCAGGCGATTGCTGTTGGGCAAAACCAAGGTCCGTGATGGCTAAATTTCCTGGGTTTTCAGGAGAACACAGAAAATCTGGATTTTTAATGCGAAATCTCCTGATTCGTACGTGTTGGCAACTCACGCAAAACTGTGAAAAAGTGGATTGAGCAAATCCTATCTGTGCACTAGACTGGCTCCAGAGAGCGCTTATTTGTACCTCCGACCAGTCATTTTAGAAAGAAGCCGGTCAAGTGTCTCACCAAAAGCCAGGACGGGGAAAAAAAAAAAAAAAGCCAGGACGGGGAGGCAGAGCCCAAAGTATCGAGAAGGCTTCAGTCTCGAAACAGTTTCCAGGTTGTAAAATACATTCTTATCCTGAACGCAGGCTGAAACCCCTCCAAGGAGCGCCTCAAGGAGGGAAGGGCCAAGTGCAAGGTCCTCGACCTGCCCGCCCAACTGCACCTTCCGTGCCTGAGCCCGGGGTTCCCCGCCTCCAGGACTTTGCCTCCGTCCCTTAGGCCAAGAAAGCCTTCGCCTTTCACCGCCTGCCACCCTCGCCCCCTAGACACTGCCTGTTGCCAGCCTGGCTCCCACTGCGCGTTCCCCGCTGGCTAACATCTTCCTACACAGCCCTATCGCATTCTCCCGAGACCCGCTGAGGGTGAGTTCCCGGTCCACCACAGGCCGGAAGTGACCTTCCCTGAACGCACACAGCGTGCGCAGTGCTCGCCCGGTCCCGAGCGACGCGCCTGAGGTGACGGGCGAGGTGCGCATGCGCCGCACGGGTTTTATTGCGTCACCGCGACTCCGGAGCCCGCGGCTCGAGCATGGGCAGGCTGCCCGCGCCTTCGCGCTTGCGCATTTGCCTCGGCCAGGAGCACGCCGCGGCAGCCGGGCTTGCCTCGTGGTCGAGCTTCTTCTCCAGCAGGTGCATCCGGGCTGTGGTCTCCGTCAGCATGTCCATAAGCAGTTCCTGCTGCAGCTTCAGGTAGTTGTTCTCCTCCAGCAGCGCTTGGCTCTTGACTCGCTGCACCTGTGCCTTCCAGCCCGCGATGGTCTGCGAGGGCAGCTGCGGCCGCCACACTGGCTGGCCTTCGGCGGTCCACCGTCCGCCGCGGAACACGAAGGCCTCGTCGCTGAGGCGCGTGCGGGGCGAGCCGTAGCTGAGGCCTAGCTCCGCCTGGCGCGTCTGGTGGTCCAACAGGTAGAAGGTGGACATGGAGGAGATGCGGCGCAGCGGCGGGCGTCGCGGTGAGAAGCGCCGCGAGCAGTGGTCGGTCCAGAACTGCCGCAGCTGCTCCCACAGGCGGCTGGTGTAGCCCCAGCCCAGGCACCCAAAGGCCTCCAGGGCGAGGGCCGGGCGGGCCTTGTCAGGCGCACGGATGCCCGGAGCGTGGCCACGAGGACCCGGGTGACTCGGGCTGCGCCCTTGCCTCTCAAGCCCCGATGTCCAGAATGATAAAGGCGAGCCAGGGGCACTGCTGGGGAGCAAGAGTAGGGGTGAGCAAGCTGCTCAGGCGAGCTGTTCGACCCCCTATTCCCTAAAACCGCGAGGCCTGGTGGGCAGGGCTCGGGCCTGCGACGGCGCTCAGGCCTAACAAGCTTCTGGCCCCTGAGGAGTCCATCCCTGCCCACTCGCCTAGCAGCAGTCTTCCCAGAAACATCTCCAAAGACCACTTTCGGGTCTTGGGGCTAGATAGGCTGATTAAGGACCAGAGCCCTGCTCTCTTGAGTGCTGAGTGGCTGCTGGAAGGGGTTAATAGGCCCTTAGGGAAGGAGGGAATGATAGCAGAGGCAAGTAAAGATGCACAGGAATTTTGACAGGTACTTGTGGGTGGATAAGGGAGAGCCTCTAGGCAGAGTGAAGGGCTCTGCGAGGCTCCAGTGTTGTGCATGTGAGGAAGAGCTTGGGGTAGGGTCAGTGGTAGGGTATTAATAGCAGAAGAGGAAGCTGGAAAGGGAGACCAGGGTGCTCTGTGAGGGTGCTATACAGGCAAGCTCCAAAGTTTAGACTTCCTTTTGTGGGTTAGAGGGCACTACTGAAGGACTACAAAGGCAGCGGTAGATCGACATTCTGAAAAGTATCTGGTGGATGTCTAGCATACCAACAGCATTATTGCCCTTATCATTCACTTATTTTACAACTTTGAGCTGACATCTGCTTTGTGCCAGGCTGTGGTTTGGGTAGAGGGTCCCAAGCATAGCCTATGCCCGCCCTCAAGATAGTCCTGGTCCATCTGGGAAGGCTGATGTGTGTGTTTAGATCACAGTCCCTTGTAGTCAGTTCGGTGGAGGCATGTGCCGTGGGCTAAGACCTAAGCTTAGGACCTGAGCCAACAGTGGTTGTGCAGATTGGGTATGACTTTTATCCCAAGCAGACTTACGTGCTCAAGGAAGCTAAAGTCCAAGTAACAGACATGTCCCGTTCTCCCTTTCCTCATTCCTATAAGTGCTGATTCTGTTGTGTGAGAAAGAGGGCTATGTTTTCTTTTAAATTCCTCTTCGCTGGGGCAGGGTTCCCTCTGTTAGACCTCCATTAATTCAACACACGCTTATTTTTCACACAAACCTGGGCAGTACTGTCCCCTAGATCTGGCTCAGGGACATGTCTCTGGAAGACCATGTAGGGCCTTAGGATAGAACCAGGCCCACCCTTGAGGTTGCACCTTTCCAGAGGACCCTTACCCCATAATCCTCACATGTCGTGCCTCACCTGGAGGATGTGTCGAAGATGCCAAGCTGCTGTCCTAGGCCTGGCCCCATCTCTGAACCACCCAGTTGCTTTTTACCAGTTATGACTCACAATGCCTCTAGGCCAGATCAGCTAAGCTATAAAACAGACCCCAGGGCACGCCCCTGTATTCATTCAGCACACTTACTGAGGGTCTGCTGTGTTCCAGGCACTGTTCTTAGGGTGGGACAAAGATATTCCTCATTATTCTTAGATGGGGAGAAGGTCATAAGCAGAACCTAAGAAAAGAATATGTTCCAAGGGGGATGAACAAAATAGTCCCTCATGAAACTAACCAAGGGTGTCATGGGTCAGATTTCCCAGAAGCAGAGCCTGGGATGAGAATTTTTTGAGGGATTTATTAGGGAAGTGATGAAAGCAGGACAGGGCAGGGAAAAAAGGTAAAGCTAAGCAATAACGTGGCCTCACGTGGAGACTAGCTCTAGTCAGATCTCAGGGAACTGTGCACAATTGTGCCACAGAGTTAGGGCTCCTTACTGCCAAGGAGCCAATCTTTTGTGCCCTTCTTCCCCCATCCACCTCTCATTTCAGTCAGAAAGTTAAGGCACCTATAGGGTGGGTGCACCTCCTGTAAAGGGATTTGTGGGATGTCAGCATTATAAAAGAGGGAGGAAGCAAGTAGATAATTGAAATAGCTACATTAATAATTTCTGATTGTGATACATGCCATGAAGAAAAGAGAAATACAGGAAGTGACTTTAGGACAAAGTGAGGGATAGGAACCAATTTAGAATTGGCACTCAGTGAAGGCGCTTGATTTTCATACCTAGACCTGAATGATGAGAAGGGGCTAGAGGTTCAAAGGAGCTGGGCTTATCTGAAGGACAAGTACTGTGTTGAGCAGTGGAAGGAAATAGAGTCAGCCCTGTTCTCCAAACATGCTCAGTCAATTGCCATCACCTCTACTTAACTTTCCTTACCCCAAGGGTCTCTTACAGGGGCGTCCAGTGTCCTGATGGCTCTGGAAAGAATCACCCAGCTCCAGGGGCGCTCACAATGTAGCAGAACCAAGTGGTAGTGCCACCTCCCAGAAAATTTTTTTCTTGAACAGGTATGATTGACACAATAAACTACACATATTTATAATGTACTCTTTGATATGTTTGGATAATTTGATGTAAGAAATCATCACCAAAATCAAGATAATGAAGATATCCATTACTTTCAGAAGTCTCCTCTGCTCCCATGACTATATAGACTAGTTTGTATTTTCTAGAATTTTATATAAATAGAATTATTTAGTATGTACTTTATTTCTGCAGCATAATTATTTTACGTCGAAATTCATTCATTCATTTTTTAGTGAGTAGTAATCTATTACTTGGAAATACCACAGTTTGTTTTTCCATCTACCTGTTGATGGAAGTTCAGGTTGTTCCCATCTGAGGGGCTATACAGCTGCTATAAATATCTGTATAATGTCTTTGTGTGGCCATATGCTTCAGTTTTTCTTGAGTAAATACCTAGGAATAGGATGACTAGGTAATATGATGTGTATGTTTATGTTTTTATGAAGTTACCAGTTTTCCCAAAATGATTGTACTATATCCCCACCAGCAGTGAAAAAGTTTCTCTTCCTGTTCCTCCACATACTTGCCAACAGTTAGGATGGTAAATCCTTTTAATTTTAGTTATTCTAGTGGATGTGTCTAAATTGTGATTCTGATTTCTTTTCTCTGTTGGCTGATAATGTTGAGTGTCTTTTCACGTGTTTATTTGTTACCCACCTTGCTGTTCAACTTTATGATGAACAATAAAGTTCAGTTCGGTCGCTCAGTCCTGTCCAACTCTGTGACCCCATGGACTACAGCACGCCAGGCTTCCCTGTCCATCACCAACTCCCTGAGCTTGCTCAAACTCATGTCCATTGGGTTGGTGATGCCATCCAACCATCTCATCCTCTGTCATCCCCTTCTTCTCCCACCTTCAATCATTCCCAGCATCAGGGTCTTTTCAAATGAGTCAATTCTTCACATCTTGTGGCCAAAGTTTTGGAGCTTCAGCCTCAGTATCACTGGGATATCATTCAATATCCCAATGAATATTCAGGACTGATTTCCTTTATAATCGAATGGTTGGATCTCCTTGCTGTCCAAGGGACTCTCAAGAGTCTTCTCCAACACCACAGTTCAAAAGCATCAATTCTTTGGCACTCATCTTTCTTTACAGTCCAACTCTCACATCCATACATGACTACTGGAAAAACCAAAGCTTTGACTAGACGGACCTTTGTTGGCAAAGTAATGTCTCTGCTTTACCAGTCTGTTGTTCCATGTCCAGTTCTAACTGTTGCTTCTTGACCTGCATTCAGATTTCAGGAGTCAGGTAAGGTGGTCTGGTATTCCCATCTGTTGAAGAATTTTCCACAGTTTGTTGTGATCCACGAAGTCAAAGGCTTTGGCATAGTCAATAAAGCAGAAATAGACATTTTTCTGGAACTCTCTTGCTTTTTTGACGATCCAGCAGATGTTGGCAAATTTGATCTCTTGTTCCTCTGCCTTTTCTAAATCCAGCTTGAACATCTGGAAGTTTACAGTTCACGTACTATTGAAGCCTGGCTTGGAGAATTTTGAGCATTACTCTGCTAGCGTGTGAGATGAGTGCAATTGTGCAGTCGTTTGAACATTCTTTGGCATTGCCTCTCTTTGAGATTGGAATGAAAACTGTGACCGCTGTTGAGTTTTCCCAATTTGCTGGTATGTTGAGTACAGCACTTTCACAGCATCATCTTTTAGGATTTGAAATAGCTTAACTGGAATTCCATTATCTTCACTAGCTTTGTTCGTAGTGATGCTTCCTAAGGACCACTTGACTTCACATTCCGAACAATAAAGACATACTTGCAAATAGTGAGGGAAGGCTGCTGCTAAGTCGCTTCAGTCGTGTCCGACTCTGTGCAACTCCATAGACGGCAGCCCACCAGGCTCCCCCGTCCCTGGCATTCTCCAGGCAAGTACACTAGAGTGGGCTGCCATTTCCTTCTCCAATGCATGAAAGTAAAAAGTGAAAGTGAAGTCGCTCAGTCGTGTCCGACTCTTAGCGACCCCATGGACTGCAGCCTACCAGGCTCCTCCATCCATGGGATTTTCCAGGCAAGAGTACTGGAGTGAAGTGCCATTGCCTTCTCTGGAGGGAAGGCTAGTCTTTCATAAATAGTGCTGAGTCAACTTGTCATCCATATGAAAAAACACTATCAACAAAAATTAACTGAAAATGGAATACAAAATGTAAAGTTAAATGGTGAAATGTCTAGCTTCACAAAGCATTCTTAAATATTACACAAAAAGAATGACTCTCAAAAGTAAAAATTGATAAACTGGACTTTGTTCTTGTCTTTTGACCTTTTTTTTTTTTAAACTGGATTGTTTCATTGAGTATAAAGAGTTCTTTAATATTAGAAAAAAGTCTGTCAGATATGTTTTGCAAATATTTTTTCTCAGTCTCTGACTTGCCTATTAAAGCAAAAGTTTTTAATTTGAATAAAGTCCAGTATATCCATTTTTACTTTTGAGAGTCATGATTTTCATGTAATATTTAAGAATGCTTTGCCATACTAGAAATTTTACTGTTTTAACTTTACATTTTGTGTCCCATTTTCAAATAATTTTTGTTGATAGTGTTTTTCATATGGATGACAAGCTGACTCAGCACCATTACAGAAGATTAGCCTTCCCTCACTATTTGCGGTTATGTCTTTTTTGTTCCTTACGTGACTGTGTATGTATGACTGTTTCTGGGCTCCATGTACTCTTGTATTGATCTTTTTATTCTTGTACCAATACCATATTTTCTTAATTTTTGTTTACAGTAAATCTTTATCTGGGAATGTAAATCTTCAAACTTTTTTTTGAAGATTGCTTTTGTTTTCTAGGTCCTTGGAATTTTCATATAATTTTAATTCCATATAATTGAATTTCTGTCCTAATTTTAGAATTAGAATGTCCGTTTCCACAAATAAATCTTTATGCTCACTGTTCAGAGTTCTCTCTTATCATCAGGATAAGCTTAAATCAGCCCTCAGAAGGTTGTCTAAAAACATGGAATCAGAGCCCAGGAATATTTTAATCCAGCCAATCACACTTTCCCCTTCTC
This sequence comes from Cephalophus harveyi, assembly GCA_006410635.1. NCBI lineage: Eukaryota > Metazoa > Chordata > Mammalia > Artiodactyla > Bovidae > Cephalophus > Cephalophus harveyi. The sequence goes on along the minus strand of SJYT01054638.1, from coordinate 52,239 downwards.
TTCCTCAGTCCCTCTCCTGCTCCCCCCCCTAGTTGTGTCTATGTTATTAAAACTAATTTTCATTTATACTCATGACATTTCAGGAAGATCCTGAGTGGTCATCAGGAATGGTATACAGCAACTTTCAATTTCCCTTATTCCCGTGGTCTGCAAAAAAAGAAAAGCTACAAAACCCAAGGAAGTCTTTTTTGATGGTCTGAACAGAAGAAGTTTAGAGGAGGAACAATTCTGACTTAACATGTTAACTCCTTTTACAAACAGACCTTACATTTGAGGAAATTTAATGAAAAATATAAATTTTTTTTTTTTTTGGCCACACGGTGCTACATGCAAGATCACAGTTCTCCAACCTGGGATCAAACCCATCCTTCCCCACAAAAGTGGAAGTGTGGAGCCCCAACCACTGAACTGCCAGGGAAGTCCTGAAAACTATAGAATTTAAGGATCCACAATTAATAACAATGGTTCCTGGCTTCTTTGAGGGACTTGGTCTCCAAGTCACTGAAAAGACCAGACTTGGAGCCTGTGAGGAAAGGAGTAAGGAAATCAGATCTTGACAGGCCTGAGTTTAAGGACATAAAGGTCATTCTGATGGCACAGAGAAAAGGAAGGAGGTCCTAAAAAAGAATTTTATTTTCTTCACAGCTATAGTAGCTATAAATATCAGTGGATCCCTTCTCTTAGCAACCAAGAACACTTCTGAAGCCATGAAAGCAAAATCTTGTTCACCCTCATGATCATTTCAACCCAATTTCTAAGATAATCTGTTAGTAATATTTACCCTTCCCTGAAACAATGAAGAGTTGTTTGTGCTAATAGTAGCTTTTAAAAACGTAAATATTTGCATTTATATTAAATCTGATAGAAACAGTAATTCAAGTAGTACAGAAAAAGGAAAACATAGTTATACAAAATACACATGCTTTCATTTTCCAATTGGTTGCCTGAGGTGACCTCTAAAAATGATATACTCTTCACTTGACCCAGAAAACCTCACAAAATCATGCAGATCAAGAGGTTCAGATCTTTGTGTTCACTTTAAGAACATTCGTGAAACTGCCCAGGCCATTAAGTGTGTGCATATCCAAAAAGCCACCAAGTATCCGAAGGAGGTCACTTTAAAGAAGCAATGTATACCATTCCATCGTTACAATGGTAGAGTTGGTAGGTGTGCACAGGCCAAATAGTGGGGCTGGACGCAGGGTCGGTGGCCCAAAAAGAGTGCTGAAGTTTTACTGTACATGCTCAAAAATGCAGAGAGTAATGCTGAACTCGAGGGTTTAGATGTAGATTCTCTGGTCATTGAGCGCATCCAGGTGAACAAAGCCTGCAGGACTTCCAGAGCTCATGGTCGGATCAACCCATACATGAGCTCTCCTTGCCACATGGAGATGACCCTTACTGAAAAAGAACAGATTTTTTCTAAACCAGAAGAGGAGGTTGCACACAACAAAAAGCTATCCCAGAAGAAACTGAAGATACAAAAACTTATGGCCCAGAAATAAATGCCACAAAAAATAAGTGCAAATAAAAGTAAAAACCAAAATACACATGCTTCACCTGGTACCTCCACTTTCTGCAAGGTGCCTTTTTAGAAAGAACAACATTAGCAGGAAAGAATGCCCATCCCCTATTTGGTTCACACTTCCCTTGGGCTTTTTCTTCTTTAGCTTCTCCTTCAGCCTTCCTCTTGGGCTTAATGATTTCAGCAGGGCTGAGATGCAGTACAAGGGGGAGCTGTGGTGGTGATCTAGGGGTTGCTATTGCTTCCTCTCGCATACCTACGCTGCCTTAAAATTAGTTACCTCCACGTTCTTTGGAATCTGCAATACTCTGCAGAAAATGTTTAAATTTTCTGTTTAAAAAAAATAACTGAGTCATATGGCAGTTCCATTTCCAGTTTTTTAAGGAATCTCCACACTGTTTTCCATAGTGGCTGTACCAGTTTGCTTTTCCACCAACAGTGTAAGAGGGTTCCCTTTTCTCCACACCTTCTCCAGCATTTATTGTTTATAGACTTTTGGATAGTAGCCATTTTCACTGGCGTGAAGTGGTACCTCAGTGTAGTCTTGATTTGCATTTCTCTGATAATGAGTGATGTTGGGCATCTTTTCTTGTGTTTGTTAGTCATCTGTATGTCTTCTTTGGAGAAATGTCTGTTTAGTTCTTTGGCCCACTTTTTGATTGGATCGTTTATTTTTCTGAAATTGAGCTGCAGATGCTGCTTGTATATTTTTGAGATTAGTTCTTTGTCAGTTGGTTCATTTGCTGTTATTTTCTCACATTCTGAAGGCTGCCTTTTCACCTTGCTTATAGTTTTCCTTCATTGTGCAAAAGCTTTTAAGTTTAATTAGGTCCCATTTGTTTATTTTTGCTTTTATTTCCATTACTCTGGCAGGTGAGTCATAGAGGATCCTGCTGTGATTTATGTTGGAGAGTGTTTTGCCTATGTTTTCCTCTAGGAGTTTTATAGTTCCTGGTCTTAGGTTTAGATCTTTAATCCATTTTGAGTTTATTTTTGTGTATGGTGTTAGAAAGTGTTCTAGTTTCATTCCTTTACAGGTGGTTGACCAGTTTTCCCAGCACCACTTGTTAAAGAGATTGTCTTTTCTCCATTGTATATTTTTGTCTCCTTTGTCAAAGATAAGGTGTCCATAGGTGCATGGATTTATCTCTGGGCTTTCTATTTTGTTCCATTGATCTATATTTCTGTCTTTGTGCCAGTACCATACTGTCTTGATGACTGTGGCTTTGTAGTAGAGCCTGAAGTCTCTCTTACACTGTTGGTGAGAATGCAAACTAGTACAGCCGCTATGGAGAACAGTGTGGCGATTCCTTAAAACACTGGAAATAGAACTGCCTTATGACCCAGCAATCCCACTACTGGGCATACACACCAAGGAAACCAGAATTGAAAGAGACACGTGTACCCCAATGTTCATTGCAGCAGTGTTTATAATAGCCAGGACATGGAAGCAACCTAGATGTCCATCAGCAGATGAATGGATAAGAAAGCTGTGGTACATATACACAATGGAGTATTACTCAGCCATTAAAAAGAATACATTTGAATCAGTTCTAATGAAGTGGGTGAAACTGGAGCCTATTATACAGAGTGAAGTAAGCCAGAAAGAAAAACACCAATACAGTATACTAATGCATATATATGGATTTTAAAAAGAAGGTAATGATAACCCTGTATGCAAGACATCAAAAGAGACACAGATGTATACAATAGTCTTTTGGATTCTGTGGGAGAGGGCGAGGGTGGGATGATTTGGGAGAATGGCATTGAAACATTTATATTATCACAAGTGAAATGAACTGCCAGTCCAGGTTCAATCCATGATACTGGATGCTTGGGGCTGGTGCACTGTGATGACCCAGAGGGATAGCATGGGGAGGGAGGTGGGAGGGGGGTTCAGGATGGCGAACACATGTACACCTGCAGCAGATTCATGTCAATGTATGGCAAAACCAATACAATATTGTAAAGTAATTAGCCTCCAATTAAAATAAATAAATATATATTTAAAAAAAGAAAGGGACTTTGCTTTGATTCTTTGGTGCAGGAGAGAAATAACATAGAGCCTTGTCATCTAGAGTGCAGCCTAGAGAGCATAAAGCCATATCCTTCCTATTTTCTCCTACACAAAAATCATCTTTCACCTTCCAGGAAACTCTCTGAGTGTTCTCCTTGACCAGCATCTTCTGGTCCCAGCGTATGGGCACTGATGCCCACTTGCATTCATGCAGTCTTTTTCCCTTTTGTGTGAACAATCTATATGGCTTAGAAATGGGTTCTTCTTCCCATTTCATATATGATGACATCAAGGATGCAGACAGAATAAGCTAATACTTGCTCAAGGGCCACCTAAGGATTCAGAGATACCATTAGAACTCAGTTCTGATTCTTGGTCAAATCCTCTCCCTATAGACCTGCAAAGACATCAAAGGGAAGCAGAGATGAAACAAAGATGGTGTTTACCGCTGCCTTCAAAGCAGGCTTACTTGGCAATACTTGGTTTCTCTTTTTCCTATTTCCATCTCCTCAGTTCTTGAAAGTTCTGCTAGGCATAGCTTTTCAATAAATAGGAAGGGTCATGCAGTAGGAACATGCCCAGTCATTCAGTGTGTGCCTTACATAATCTGTGAACACTTTCTTTTCANGGCTTACTTGGCAATACTTGGTTTCTCTTTTTCCTATTTCCATCTCCTCAGTTCTTGAAAGTTCTGCTAGGCATAGCTTTTCAATAAATAGGAAGGGTCATGCAGTAGGAACATGCCCAGTCATTCAGTGTGTGCCTTACATAATCTGTGAACACTTTCTTTTCATGTAATGGAGCATTAAAATGGTCCCCACTTGACCTCAACTAGCCACAGAAAACTGACCAAGTTTTAATTAATGATTTCTGGTTTCTGTAAGTGTATCTTCTAGCTAATTACCCAAAGTGCTTATGTTATGCTAACAGGATTGCAGATTTTTGAAATAGACTGTGCACTGTGTTAAATTTTGTTCTTTATGATAATGATGCATCTAAAGTCGATGAACTATAATTCTGTCAAGTCGTGGCACAAGTCCACTTTCCTCTGATTGAACATGTGCTCACCATTGGAACTGTTGTCCATATGGTGGATGAATGACTCTGTTTAGGATGATCACATTTATAAATGCTATATCGCATCAAGTTTGGTTCATTTTCTGATTAAAAAAAAAAAAGATTTAATGGTATTCAACTGCACTTATATGTTGTCTCTGTCTCCACTAAGATCTTTTAGTAATGAAGAGACTGCTCTTAATCCACATAGGAATTAATAGATAATCTTTTTCAGCTACTCAACTGAGAAAGCTTAACAATGATGCTGAATTTTATTGTAACTCTTTACTATAAATGGGTCAAATATTGTAAGTATTTCTCTGGTGAAAATTATTCAAGGAAAAGAAAGCATTTGTGTTTTTGACATGAACAATCCTATAAATTTCTCACATTCTATCAGCATTTTGATGTTTCAAGGCTTTGTAACACATTTTTATATAATTTATAAATTTCATAGCATTTTCAGATTTCCTGTTTTGCTGCCTTATGGATATATTTTAAAAATCCTACATTTGACTGAATTTTCAGGTTGTGTGTATTAGTCTAGATCTGGCCCCCAATTTGCAGTTAACTTTGAGAAAGGCAACGATAGCCTTTATAGATTTTTCAAACAGTTTACCAAAATTAAGCACATAAATAAAAATCAAAGGCTCTTTCCTCTGATTTTTAAGTTTCAATAATATTTATCCTTACCATAATGAACACATTATCCATAAGAAAGAGTTTTATAACTTATGAAACCTGACCTTAAAAGATGCAATAAACTTTTATAAGAAAAAGAATAGTATGATCATCTCAATAAATGATGAAAAGGTAGCTGATAATATCCAAAATGCAATCCTGATTAAACCAAAATGAGGAAAAATAAAGTTTTCTAAAAATAGGAATATAGAATCATTTTTAGGACTCAAAGTGCTTTGGCAAAAGAAGAAAAAGACAAAATCCAACGGTTCAGTTCAGTTCAGTCGACTGAACTCTTTGCGACCGCATGGACTGCAGCATGCCAGGCTTCCCTGCACAGCACCAACTCCCAGAGCTTTCTCAAACTAATATCCATTGAGTCGATAATGTCATCCAACCATCTCATCCTCTGTCATCCCCTTCTCCTCCTACCTTCAATCTTTCCCATCATCAGGGTCTTTTCCAGTGAATCAGTTCTTCACATCAGGTGGCCAAAGTATTGGAGTTTCAGCTTCAGCATCTGTTCTTCCCATGAATATTCAGGACTGATTTCCTTTAGGATGGACTGGTTTGATCTCCTTGCCATCCAAGGAACTCTCAAGAGTCTTCTTCAATGCCACAGTTGAAAAGCATCAATTCTTCAGCACTCAGCTTTCTTTATACTCCAACTCTCACATCCATACATGACTACTGGAAAAACAATAGCTTTGACTAGATAGACTTTAGTTGGCAAAATAATGTCTCTGCTTTTTTAATACACTGTCTAGGTTGGTCATAGCTTTTCTTCCAAGGATCAAGCACTTTTAATTTTATGTCTGCAGTCACCATCTGCAGTGATTTTGGAGCCCCCAAAAGTAGTCTCTCACTGTTTCCATTATTTCCCCATCTATTTGCCATGAAGTGATGGGATCTTCACTTTTTGAATGTTGAGTTTTAAGCCAGCTTTTTCACTCTATCTTTCACTTTCATCAAAAGGTTCTTTAGTTCTTCTTAACTTTCTGCCATAAGTGTGGTATCATCTGCATATCTGAGGTTACTGATGTATCCAGTAGGTACATGAATATAGCAAAGAATATAGACATAATGTTCACCAAAAGAACAAGTACAAATTACTGATGCATTCATTAAAATATGCTCACTTATCTATAAGCATCCCTTCATAGATCAAAGCCTAGTGGCAAAAGGGCTTGTGTAAGTCAATGAAGCTATGACATGCAGGGCCTCCCAAGATGGATGGGTCAGAGTGAAGAGTTCTGACAAAATGTAATCTACTGGTGGAGTGAAGGGCGAACCACTCCAGCATTCTTGCTACAATAACCCTGAATAATGTGAAAAAGCAAAAAGATATGACACCAGAAGATGAGTTCCCCAGGTCAGAGGTATGAAATTAAAAGATGCTTTCTCCTTGGAATGAAGGCTATGGCAAACCTAGACAGCATAATAAAAAACAGAGATGTCACTTTGCAACAAAGGTCTGTATAGTCAAAGCTATGGTTTTTTCAGTAGTGTATGGATGTGAGAGTCGGACCATAAAGAAGGCTGAACACCAAAGAATTGATGCTTTCAAATTGTAGTTCCGAGAAGACTCTTAAGAGTCCCTTGCACAGCCAGGAAATCAAACCAGTCCATCCTAAAGGAAATCAGTCCTGAATATTCATTGCAAGGACTGATGCTGAAGCTGAAATTCCAATCACGTCACCTGATGCAAAGAACTAACACCTTGGAAAAGACCCTGATGCTGGGAAAGACTGAAGATAAAAGGAAAAGAGGGTAGCAGAGGATGAGATGGTTAGACAGCATCATTGACTTAATGGATATGAATTTGAGTAAACTCTGGGAGACACTGAAGGACAAGGGAGCCTGGCGTGCTGCAGTTCATAGAGTCTCAAAGAGTCAGACATGACTTAGTGACTGAATATCTATAAGCAGAAGCAAAAAATAATACAAAAATTAGTAAAATCATGTAAATTAAAATAATGAGATATATACCATATTGGCAAATTGGAAGTGGTCAAACGAGATGGCAAGGGTGAACGTCGACATTCTAGGAATCAGCGAACTAAAATGGACTGGAATGGGTGAATTTAACTCAGAAGACCATTATATCTACTACTGCAGACAGGAATCCTTCAGAAGAAATGGAGTAGCCATCATGGTCAACAAAAGAGTCCGAAATGCAATACTTGGATGCAATCTCAAAAATGACAGAATGATCTATGTTCATCTCCAAGGCAAACCATTCAATATCACAGTTATCCAAGTCTATGCCCCAACCAGTAATGCTGAAGAAGCTGAAGTTGAACGGTTTTATGAAGACCTACAAGATCTTTTAGAACTAACACCCAAAAAAGATGTCCTTTTCATTATATATGAGATGGCTGGATGGCATCATGGACTCGATGGACGTGAGTCTGAGTGAACTCTGGGAGTTGGTGATGGACAGGGAGGCCTGGCGTGCTGCGATTCATGGGGTCGCAAAGAGTCGGACACGACTGAGCGACTGAACTGAACTGATACTATATTGGTGAAGATCAATGTCTGAGGAAAAAATGAACCCCAGACAGTGGAAATAAAATAACTCCATCTTTTACTAAGCAACTTAACAATACATTTCAACACTTAAATATACAGAATTCCACTCCAAGGATTTACCAAAAGGCCTCCTTTCCACTATATCTTTCTATTGATGAACTGATTGATAAGCAGAGAGGTCCACTGTAACATGGTCCTTGATCTTGTGGAGTAGGAAAGATGTAAAGTCAACTAGCATTAAATGATTAAATACTTAGAATAGAAATTAGAAAAAACAAGCAGCAATAGTGCGTGCATGCTCTATGCCCTACCATAGGTTAAGAACTTATATGTCTCTACCACTTATGAAGGAGATGATGATGATGTGAAGTCACTCAGTCGTGTCTGACTCTTTGCGACCCCATGGACTGTAACCTACTAGGCTTGTCCATGGGATTCTCCAGGCAAGAATACTGGAGTGGATTGCCATTTCCTATGATTAATCCATTTTACAAGTAAGGAAACTGAGGGACTGAATGCCTTCCTGATTACTTAGTTTCTCACAGTGTACTGGAGATTGCTTGCTGTGTAGCAGGTTACCCCTAAGCTTAATGACTTAACAACAATAATGCATACTTAGGATCTTCTGATTTCTCTGGGGCAGGAATCTGAGTTCGGGGCTTAGTCGAGTCCTGTGATTAAGGCCTCTCAGCACTGCAGTCAGGTTTCCAGCCAGGGATGCAGTCATCTCAAAGTTCAAGCCCACTTATGTGGTCGCTGGCAGGGTCCAGCTTCTCACAGAACTTTGTTTGAAGAAAACCCTCAAAAATCTTTCTACAGGGAGGCTTACAATATAACAGGTCACATTTCCCCAGAGTGAGGGTTCTGACCTGACAGAGAGAAACTGACAAAGAGGACACCATTTTTTGTAACCATAGCAAATTGCCCTGGATCCACCACATAGTGGATGCTTAGTAATTGGACAATAAACACTATTTTGTAAAGACAAAGCACAATTTTACCTGTGCATAAAGGAGAAAAGGTCAGTTTTCATTCCAATCCCAAAGAAAGGCTATGCCAAAGAATCTTCAAACTACTGCACAGTTGCACTCATTTCACATGCTAGCAAAGCAATGCTCAAAATCCTTCAAGTTAGGCTTCAACAGTACATGAACCAAGAACTTCCAGATGTGCAAGCTGGACTTAGAAAAGGAAGAGGAACCAGAGATCACATTGCCAGCATCCACTGGATCATAGAAAAAGGAAGAGAATTCCAGAAAAATAACTAATTCTGCTTCATTGACTATGCTAAAGCCTTTGACTGTGGATCACAACAAACTGGAAAATTCTTAAATAGATAGGAATACCAGACCACCTTACCTGTCTCCTTCAAAACCTGTATGCATGTCAAGAAGAAACAGTTAGAACTGGACATGAAACAAAGGGCTGGTTCCAAATTGGGAACGGAGTACATCAAGGTGGTATATTGTCACCCTGCTTATTTAACTTATATGCAGAGTATGTCATGCAAAATGCCGGTCTAGATGAAGTACAAACTGGAATCAAGATTGCCGGGAGAAATATCAATAACTTCAGATATGTAGATGACACCACCCTTATGGCAGATATTTTCATTAATCATCNGGAGTACATCAAGGTGGTATATTGTCACCCTGCTTATTTAACTTATATGCAGAGTATGTCATGCAAAATGCCGGTCTAGATGAAGTACAAACTGGAATCAAGATTGCCGGGAGAAATATCAATAACTTCAGATATGTAGATGACACCACCCTTATGGCAGATATTTTCATTAATCATCAAACATCTGTTTAAATATTCTGTGAATATTCATATGAATTAAGTTTTAAATAATTAATATTGTATGTGTTTCTGTTGTAATTTTGCATGTTATGCATTTTGATATTTTTTTGCTCTATTCCCAAGTAGTAAAAGGTGTAGGAATAAGAATAATTTTGTTAATTTCATCTTACTTTATAAAACAATCAGTAGCTGATACTGAAGAAAGTAACACTGAAAGTATTGGGTTGGCCAAAACATTTGTTTGCATTTTTCCATGACTATTACATGACATCTTTCCAAACAAACTTTTTGGGCAACTCAACATTAAAAACTACTATAATGTTTTCTTCATCCCTGATTTTGAATTTTTTATAAATAAGATGAATTAAAACCATTTATCTATTAGAATGATGTTATGAAAGGCTGTCAAAGCCACCACAGAAATCTCTTTCATACATTATATACGAGATAAAGAACTGAAGCAGATGTGTGAGTATTGTTAGTATATACCACTCCGCTAACTTTACATCCTTCCATATGGGCTTCCCTGATAGCTCAGTTGGTAAAGACTCTGCTTGCAAAGCAGGAGACCCCGGTTTGATTCCTGGGTTGAGAAGATCTGCTGGAGAAGGGATAGGCTACCCACTCTAGTATTCTCGGGCTTCCCTTGTGGCTCAGGTGGTAAAGAATCTGCCTGCAATGCGGGAGACCTGCATTCGATCCTGCAGTTGGGAAGATCCCCTGACAAAGGGAAAGGCTACCCACTCCAGTATTCTGGCCTGGAGAATTCCAAAGAGTTGGATATGACTGAGTCACTTTCACTTACATCTATATACTTTTTTTTTTTAATCAGTAATACCTTTTAATCAGATGTCAGCAAACTGAACCACAAGTCAAATCCTGCTCAAAATCTGCTTTTGTAAATAAATGTTATTGAAACATGATTGTGCTGATTTATGTATTTGGCTTCCCATGTAGCTCAATGAGTAAAGAGTATGCCTCCAGTACAGAAGACCTGGGTTCAATTCCTGGCTCGGGCAGATCCCCTGGAGAAGGAAATGGCAACCCACTCCAGTATTCTTGCCTGGAGAATCCCATGGACAGAGGCGCCTAGCAGGCTACAGTCTATGTGGTCACAAGAGTTGGACATGACTGATCAACTAAGTACCCACACACACATGTATTTTCTATCACTGCCTTCATGCTTCAGTGACAGAAATAAGGAATGTCACAGACTTACAAACATAAAATATTTGTGACAGATTGCAAACCATAAAATATTTGTTCTTTGGCCTTTTATAGAAAAAGATTTCCAATCACTGAAAATATTGAGAATTTCTATCCATGAACATAGTGTAGTGAATGCTCCATCTCCATTTATTTAGGTCTTCTATAATTGTTAGCAACAACTTTTGCAATTTTCAGTAGGCCAGTCTTGCACTTATCTTGCTAAAGTTTATCTCTAAATAATTCATGCTTTAATGCAACATTATTGCTTTTTAAAAATTTCAGTTTCCAATTGCCTGTTACATATATAGATACAATTAGCTTTAAATTTTATATTTTGATGTGTCCATGTGTTCTATGACTTTGCTAAACTCACTTATTTTTCTAGCAACTTTTTTATAGGCACTTTTGATCATCTATAAATAATTCTGTAATCCATGAGGGAAGGCAGTTCCATTCTTCTTTTCTAATATATGTGCACTTTATTTCTTTTACTTTTTCTATTGCTCTTGCTAGAATCTTCAGAATGATCTTGAATAGAAAGGTCAGGACCAGAACTCCTTGTCTCTTTCTTGATCTTTGGTGGAAAATAATTTAGTTTTTACAATTGAGTAAAAAAAAAATGATGCTAGCTGTGACTTTTTTCAAATCTTTTCTCAAGTTATTCCATTTTACAACTAGTTTACTATGAGATTTTTATCAGGGTCTTATCAGATTGCTGAATTCTAGAAAATATTTTTTATTCTTTCTTTGTATCCATTCAAGTAATCATATTGTGCTTCTTTGTTGGTCTGTTGATAGGAAGAATTTCATTAACTAATCTTTGAATTTAAACCAACCTTGCATTCCTAGATTAAATTTCACTTGGTCATGACATATTATTTTTATATGTTGATAAACCTAACTTGCTAATATTTGGTTAAGGATTTTTATGTCTGGGTTCGTTGTGGATTTTGACCAGTAGTTCTAAGGTATTTATTTGATTTTGGTATCGAGATGATGTTGGCCTCATAAAATCAGTGATAAAGTACACTTTCCTCTTGTATTTTCTGAAAGACTTCATGTAAAATTGGTATTTTTTTTCTTTAAGTGTTAGCTAACCTCACTACTGAAGCTGTCTCAGCTTTGAATATTCTTGTGGGAGATTTTTAACAATAGATTAAATGTATTTATAGCTACAGGACTATTAAGGTTATCTAATTTTTCCAGACTGTTCTTTGAGAGTTTGTTTTGTTCCAGAAATTTATTATTTAATATAACTTTTATATTAAATTTATTGGCACAAAATTGTTCCTAATATTCTATTATCCTCTTAATTCAAGTAAGGGCTGCAGTGATAGCCTCTTTCATGGTAGTTATTTGTAGCTTATTTCTCTCCCTTCTTCTTGATCAGTCCTGACAGAGGTTTATCTGTCATAATTTTTTTGAAGAACTATATTTTTGTTTTATTGATTTTTTTCTTTAGTTTTTTTCTGTTTTCTTATTTCATTGATGTCAGTTTTCCTCTCTATTAATTTCCTTGTTTCTCCTAACTTTGGATTTTATTTGCTCTTTTTGAAGAGCTTCTGAAGGAGGATCACTGACATGTGATCTTTTTCCTTTTCCAATACAAACATTAATGCTACAAACTTCCATCTAAGTGTTGCTTTTAACTGCATTCCATGTATTTTGATATATTGTATTTGCATTCTTATTCAACTCAAAAATATATGTGTATATATATATATATATATATGTATCTTCTAATTATTTTGGTGATTTCTTTTTTGACTCATGAGTTTTTTGGAATTGCATTGTTTAATTTTCAAATATTTGAGGTTTTTCCCAGATACATTTCTGTTATTGATCTCAATGTTAGTTTTTCTGTGGAATTAGAACATCAGTTCAGTTCAGTTCAGTCACTCAGTTGTGTCCGACTCTTTGCAACCCCATGAACCGCAGCACACCAGGCCTCCCTGTCCATCACCAACTCCCAGAGTTCATCCAAACTCATGTCCATTGAATCGGTGATGCCATCCAACCATCTCATCCTCTGTCGTCAGCCTTCTCCTTCTGCCCTCAATCTTTCCCAGCAACAGGGTCTTTTCAAATGAGTCAGCTCTCCACATCAGGTGGCTGAAGTATTGGAGTTTCAGCTTCAACATCAGTCCTACCAATGAACACCCAGGACTGATCTCCTTTAGGATGGACTGGTTGGATTTCCTTGAAGTCCAAGGGACTCTCAAGAGTCTTTTCCAACACCACAGTTCAAAAGCATCGATTCTTTAGGGCTCAGTTTTCTTTATAGTCCAACTCTCACATCCATACGTGACCACTGGAAAAAAATGACTAGATCGACCTTTGTTGACAAAGTAATGTCTCTGCTTTTGAATATGCCATCTAGGTGGGTCATAACTTTCCTTCCAAGGAGTAAGTGACTTTTAATTTCATGGCTGCAATCACCATCTGCAGTGATTTTGGAGCCCAGAAAAATAAAGTCAGCCACTGTTTCCACTGTTTCCCCATCTATTTGCCATGAAGTGATGGGACCAGATGCCATGCTCATAGTTTTCTGAATTTGAGCTTTAAGCCAACTTTTTCACTCTCCTCTTTCACTGTCATCAAGAGGCTTTTTAGCTCCTCTTCACTTTCTGCCATAAAGGTGGTGTCATCTGCATATCTGAGGTTATTGACATTTCTCCCAGCAATCTTGATTCCAGCTTGTGCTTCCTCCAGCCCAGCATTTCTCATGATGTACTCTGCATATAAGTTAAATAAGCGCAGTGACAGTATATAGCCTTGACATACTCCTTTTCCTATTTGGAACCAGTCTGTTGTTCCATGTCCAGTTCTAACTGTTGCTTCCTGACCTGCATACAGGTTTCTCAAGAGGCAAGTCAGGTGGTCTGATATTCCCATCTCTTTCAGAATTTTCCACAGTTTATTGTGATCCACACAGTCAAAGGCTTTGGCATAGTCAATAAAGCAGAAATATGTTTTTCTGGAACTAGAACATAATCTGTATTAATTTATCTGATAACATCTATTGAACTTTTTATTATGGCCCAAAATACTATCTCTCTGGGTAACTGTTCCATGTGCATGCAAAACCAGCATGGAATCTGCTGTTCTAGGATATGGAGTTACTTTGGCATAGTCAATAAAGCAGAAATATGTTTTTCTGGAACTAGAACATAATCTGTATTAATTTATCTGATAACATCTATTGAACTTTTTATTATGGCCCAAAATACTATCTCTCTGGGTAACTGTTCCATGTGCATGCAAAACCAGCATGGAATCTGCTGTTCTAGGATGTGGAGTTCTATAAATCTCAGTACAGTCAAAATGATTGATAGTGATATTAAAGTCATCTATATTTCAAATATTATTTCTTCTTCCCCCTCTCTTCTCTTTTTGAGACTGTCACTACCCAATGTTAGAATATTTGATATTGTTCTACAGTTCTAGGACATCCTATTCTGTCTTTTTCACTCTTTTGCACTTTTTGTTTTAATTTGGAAAATTTGTGTTGGCCTAGCTTCAGGTTCACTAATTATTTTCTCTACCGTATTCAATCTGATAATTAGATTAAGGAATTCCTTACATCTAATATTGTAGAAATGTTGTTTCTAACATTTTATTTATCTATCTTTTTCTTTTGTATGGTTTTAATGTTCTTTTTGAATCCCTTACCTGTCTATGGTTATTAGTCATAGTTGTCATAAAGTTCTTATTCTATAGCTTCATACTAAGCTTTTAGGACTGTTGATGATTTCCTCTCTGTTCCTTTTGCTTGCTCATTTTTTTTTTCTTTTTTTGTATCTTACAACATTTTATTATCTTATAATACTCTGATGCATAAAAGAGTAGAAACTGAATTGGGCTATACTTATTTCCAGTTCTTTACTTCTTCCTGCTTATATGTCCAGGATCTTGTCCTCTCACTCTCTACCAAACATGAGATTGTTTACACATGCCATAGCTCCTTGTAGGATATTTTAAATTCTTTGCGATTAACTTTACCCAGTTGCCTGTGACTTCTGCTCTGTGATTCATTCCAAGAAAAGAATAATTTTGTAGATTAACAATCTCCCTTTGGTGTTTAGAATGGAAGTGATATTCTTTTGTGTCTTTCTCCATCCCTTTCAGAAATGAAATTCTGTTTTTTAAATTTGAACTCATTCATATATCTTCTCTAGAAGTTCTCTTTTGGTAGAACCTACCTGCTTTAGCGATGCTACTTGCCTTTCAGATTCATTGTGGAGGTCCCCTTAGATACATAGTTAGCTTCCTTTGTTTCTTTGGTGGAGCTGAAACAGGGAAGAGAAGGCACAGCAGTAGTCTCTGCTACTATGACCTGAAGGACACCAATAAGTAAATGATGAGTTACGGGGGAAACTACAGGAAGAAGTGCATCCCCTCTCGTTTCATTTCCCCATACACAAAGTCTGAAGTTTCCCACATGAATGGGTGACCTCTCACCTGTTCAGGTCCCACGTAGGTTCTGGGCACACAGAAACCAGCAGCTCTTCTCTAGAGCACATATTTGGCCCACGCTTCGGGCTTTCTCTAGAAAGATGGAGTTGTCTTCACCTGTGGGTATTCTCCCCAAATCTTCAGATTCAGATCAGAATATAAGAGAAACCCTATTAGCCTTTCAAGGCCTAGACCTAAGTCCCAGAAGCAGGAAAAGCAACATAATAGTATCATCTGATTCATCCAACGACTTTTTTCCCAGAAATCTCCCTTATCTTCTGTTTTATTATTTCTAAGTTTATTTTTCAAAGTAGTTTCATATGGATCTTTTATATGGATCACGTTTATGATCATAGCATAGGTATCTGGGCTATATCTCCTTGAATGCAAGCACTTTAAGGTGTTTTAATTGTGCTCTGTCTTAGTGCAATGATCTAACATTTATTTAATAACATTAAATGGTATTAATAGTACATTGTATTTCTAGATCATGCTTAGAAGGGAAGTCTGTAATATTGGTATTCACCTTGTAGTCTCAGATGTGTGCATCATGGGAAGTCTTCAAATGTCCTCCCCCTGAGGCACTCTTGTTTACATTCATTTTAAGTCCCTGGGAACACAACAAATTAAGTTAGTTACACACAACATGTCTACTTCTGTAGTCATTCTACTGTGATTCCTGTGAATAATTTATCAACCAGTTAAGGCTCATCAAATCTGGCTTTTTATGTGGAAACTATCTGTAAGGTCTCTTACTGTTCATCTCAACGTTTGAAATGCTATCATTTTAAATAAACATGTCTCTCCCTAAACAGGAATTTCATTATCAGAAGAAAGAAAAAAAAAATCTTGGCACATCAGGTGCCTGTCCGCTAGGATGTGTGTTCAGCATCCGTCACCTCCCCTTTGTGGTCTGATGACTTGAGTTTATTGTCTCCCTGTATTTACTCCCGTTGGCATCACCATTCCTCTTTATTTTATTTTATTCCAGGTGCTGGGGTTCCCCAGTTCCAACCGATTGCCCTGAATGGCCGAATTCAGGTCCTCAGCAATGGGTCTCTGTTGATCAAGCACGTGGTGGAAGAAGACAGTGGCTACTACCTGTGCAAGGTCAGCAACGATGTGGGCGCGGACGTCAGCAAGTCCATGTACCTCACGGTGAAAAGTAAGGAAGACGAGCTCTTCATTTTACCTAAATAGGGCTCTGGGGCTTCCATTTTCAGTGGTCTCCACGCACACTGTTTAAAAACAAAACAAAATGTGGTTTGTTGCAGCTGGGGGGTTGATGCTTTCCTGCCTTAAACATACAGTTGAAGAGGATAGTAGAAGTCCAGCGACTGTCAGAACATGCAGAGTGTGCATCAGAATATGTGTCCAGGGCAGGGAACCCTGGGCTTCCCTCCCTCCGCTCCCCTGGCCATGGGTCCAGGCTCTGAGCAGGCCAGCAGATGAGTGGGTTGCTGCCTTTGGCACCCAGATTTCTCTCCTGTTGATTTTATCATGGAAAAGCCTAGTGCATGGTCCCAGATATGTTCTTTTCAGAGGTCTCTTCATGCTTTTTGTCATTTGCCAGCTTGTCCATAGATTTCCTTCTTTAAGATCACTGTAAAAATCAAGAAACTGGAAACCTCATTATCAACATACATCCCTACAAGAAGATAAAGCATGTAGGACTACACTTAGGGTCCATGTTGCTGACAGATCTTATAGGAAAGGGTGAAATTATTTTTTTACTTTGGTCACTAAACCACCAAAGAAAGGACGTAAACTAGACCAGCTTCTACTGAGCATTGCTCACTAGCAAATGGTTGTATATCTACTTTACAGTGAATGGCTTATGTCTTTCTTCATTTATATGTTTTTCTACTGGATAGGTTGAGCTTTCTTCCTGACCACAAGCTTTAATCAGACTTCCTCTTGTTTATTTTATTTTATTTCCTATTTTATTTTACTTCCTCTTGTTTATTTTATTTCCTCTTGTTTAACTATGCTGTGTATAGGTTTTCAAGGATCTCTACCATATTATTTATTAGGAGATTGGACTTAAAACTGAGTTTCAGTGCTATGTGTGAGAGAGACAGAGACTTAAAGACTAGCTACACAAAGTCTAGTATCCAATCTATTTTACTAAGAATTTATTCCAGTTAATCTATTTTTTTTCTAACATGACAATGAAAATATCAAGCTATCTATTGCTATACTTTTGTATCATGGACAGATTATAGTTCTGAAATAAGGTTGCTTTGAAATATTAATACATTGTGGACATATCAATACATAATTTTGACTGCTAAATGTTATATTCTAGAGAAACTGATTTGCAGTAATTAGAGGACAAAAAGTCATATCACTTAAATCCAAAGTTGAAGTGGTAATTTTTAAAAATAATAAATTGATGAAATATTAAGGAAACTCAAGATTTGAGGGCCAACATTGACCAACATTGATCCATCTTTCCCCAACAAAAAGAATATGTCTTGCAATGCTTTAACATTTTAAAAAATTTTGCATGCTAAAAATAGCATATTTTAATGAAAAATGATTCTATTTTCCAAAACAATAAGTGAGAAGAGGAGCATCGTTTTACATTTTTACACATGCTTTTAAAATATGGTTTTATAGAAGACTGTTCAATTCTGATATCTCTTTCTACATTTAAACTGTTAAAATATATTGTTCTGGTTGAATTAATAAAGAAAATTTAGCTTTGTACAGACATATTGTCAGAAAAAGAAAGAATATTTTAGTAGCTTTCTCAGAGACTTGTGGATATTCTTCAGTGATTCTATACAAAAACTCAACCAGTCATGGCTTTCCAGAAAATAGTTACCATGTGGAATTTGAGATAACATTAATAGATTTTCATACTTGGTTACACTATTCCATTGGTCTTTCTTGCCCTTTAAATAGAAACTTTACACAATCACAATTTTGTAACACACGATGAAATTGACAGTGAACGTCACTTAGTTGTGTCCTGCTCTTTGTGACCCCATGGACTATACAGTATATGTACAGTGCAGTACATTTCTCCAGGCCAGAGTACTGGAGTGGGTAGCCATTCCCTTCTCCAGGGGATCTTCCCAATCCAGAGATCGACCCCAGGTCTCCCGCATTA
The DNA here is from genome assembly GCA_006410635.1 of Cephalophus harveyi. NCBI lineage: Eukaryota > Metazoa > Chordata > Mammalia > Artiodactyla > Bovidae > Cephalophus > Cephalophus harveyi. Next base: position 33,843 of record SJYT01054638.1, on the reverse strand, counting down.
CAGGCAGATTCTTTACCAGCTGAGGCACAAGGGAAGCCTGTAACACACTATATTGATCATTTTAAAAACATTGGCTCACTGAGTTATACCAGTCTAACAAATGTTTGACTGAGGCATTTCACTGGTGGTGGTGGTCATTCAGCTGCTAAGTTGTTCGCACTCTTTTTGACCCCTTAGACTATAGCCCACCAAGCTCCTCTGTCCATGGGATTTCCCAGGCAAGAATACTGGAGTAGGTTTCCATTTCCTTCTCTAGGTGATCTTCCTGAAAAAATCACATTCATTAATATTACCACTCATCTCCTGAGCAAGGTGGTTAAGAATAACATATTAAAAAAAAAATTTTTTTTTCTATCCCACTCATACATATCTAGACTCTAATAGATACAGAACCCTCTGAAGGATGTAAATACAGCCAACCATGAACCTCGCCTTCATGAATGAAAGAATTTATGTTTTGAGAAAGGAGACAGCAAGGCAGGAGCAGAGCCTGCTAATCACAGTGCAAGGGAAGAGTAAGGTGCACAGAGAGGCCCAGGAGGACAGCGCCATCATTTTAAGGAGATTAAGGAAAGGGTCAGGGTGAAAAAATCTTTAAAAATGGGTAGAATTGGAAAATGCAGGAATTGAAGGTTTCCCCACATCTCTCTCCATACTTTTGATGCTGGTATTATAGTAGACATGGGACCACAAAGATGTCCACTTCCTCTTAATGGGCTTTCCCTCCTTGAGACCATCAGGCCTGGGTGTGGACAGCTCTGGTCCAGCAGAGGGCACCCCTGTGAGGACAGAAGGTGGGACACCTGGAACACACAGGTTCCTGTCCCCTGTAGAATCAGTGACTACTGAACAGACCTGGGGTGCCAGAGTTTAGTTCTGAAGGATGGAGTTCGAAAGATAGAGTTGTTGAGGATAAACAGAGGCACGGGAGGGAGAGAGAGCAGATATAAGAGATCAAAAGACTCAAAGTGAGAGGTGACTGTGTCTGAATGTTGTACCAGGGGTGGAGGGGACCAGAGAAAGAAAAATTCATAGTGAGTGTTTGTTCGTCAAAGACAGATGTTCTTAGAGCTGGCCAATCTTAGTTTCTGTCTCTCAAACCATACAGACTATTAGCAGAGAGGTGCATTTATGAAATAATTCATTTTACCAGTTCTTGATAACCCTCGGGTAGCTTTGTTCAAGATTGAAGTCAGGAGGACACGGGGATGACAGAGAATGAGATGATTGGATGCCATCACCAACTCAATGGACATGAGTCTGAGCAAACCCCAAGGGACAGTAAAGGACACGGAAGCTTAGCATGCTGCAGTCCACGAGATCGCAATGAGTCAGACATGACTGAGTGACTGAACAACAAGCTTTGTACATAATTTCAACTTCAGGCATCTGGTATCTTTAACCCTCTAAAAGCATAATGTTTAAACTCTGAAAAGCAAAAACATAATTTCATGAAGAGATATAAAAGCACAGAGACAGAGGATATACAGTGACTCTGTTGCTCCAGTGATATCATTTAAAGAAAAACAGCTAACAGAGGGATGGCTTGCACTTGTTCTTTATGTACTTGCTTAACAACACTATTAAGTCTGTGAACACTGACAGGTTTAGGCTCAGCACATGGTCATGGGAGACCTGCCAGTTGGTGTATAGATAGTTTTTACCAGGAAAACAGGAGCAAGTGGTAACGGAGAGCCTCCACTCTGGCCTGGCACATTCAGAATTGGTACCTGCTGCCAAGCAAGAGGATTGTACGTCCCTGCAGCCATGGCGGGATTATACCTGACACTGCAGCAGAGAGGTTCTGGACTCTTCTTATCTGATGCTACCCAGGCTTGCATCAGGCATGATTTCTTTAATGTTTCAAAAGAAACTGCACTGCCTTCAGTAAAAATATTAAGTATTCTCTCTTTTCTATAAGTTATTTAAAAAAAAAAAAAAAACTGCTCTGCAAATATTTTTAAATGCAATAGGTCAGGGCTTTCTACCCAATCGGGTTTTTCAGGAAATTAAGGCAGCTTCTCAGATGAACACTCCGGATGCCCAGGGAGGCTGGCGCTGGATTTTACATACACTTTAAAGACACGAACACTGCCTCTAGAGCCTGGTGTGGAGGAGGACTCAGTGGATGCTGGGAACCAAGTCCTGGCGCAGACTGGGTTTCTTGTCTGGGAAGTTTTCTTACCACCACTCCAATGATTTCAAAACCCACCACTCTAATAATAAAGCAATTTTATGAGTGCCTCCGGGCCGTCTCCCATTTTGGAGTCAGACATAAAGAGGCCATGGGAAGGGAAGATAGCGGGCAACCACGTTTGGAATGAAAGGTCGTGAGATAGAAAACCATCATGAGATAAAAAAATAATCAGTGCATATCCTTCCAGCTTTCTTGGTATTCCTGCTTCTGGTTCAACATTATCATCTCATTGCTGATTTATCATTTATGAAAGATCATCCCAGGGATAGGGACCCAAAACACCAGATAATGTTCAGGACTTTTGGCAGAAAGGACAGGGGAACTAGGCTTGACTTTGAATCAAATTTGGCCTCTGGTGACCATGCTACACCCCTCACCCCAGGCCCATCAGGGGCTGCAGAAGCCTCTCCCACCCCCACATCAGGGACCACTTTGGATCTGGGGAATGTGGTCTTTTGTGCTAAGAAAACAATTCCTGAAGCTGTGGAATCTTTCAAGTGGAAGAGCTATCTTCTCAGGTGCCAAAATTGCAGCCTCCACTGTCCCAAGTTTCTGCCCCGGCCAATCTGAGCCTGTGTGCCTCTGGGAACACTGCTTTCCATATGGATCTCTACCCCATGATGCCAGGCAGCTCTTCTTTCATCCGCCACTTTCACAGGTCCCTTCTGATCCCCACATGCTGTGCAATAGTGCATCCCTCATCAAACAGGAGCAGGCGCTTCCCTGGAGAGTCTGTTACTCGTGGAATCCACCCTCCCCCATCTCTGGATCCCAGAGTCCACCCACAGGTTCCAGTCTAGTCTTGGTCCTCAGGCCCCCGCTCTGAGCAGATGCCCGAGTCTCACACCATCTGATCTCCATGTTCCCAGAATGTAGGGACGCTTGAGTGTGCATGCACCAACTCCGGTCAGACAGTCCCCAGGTCCTGGCTGTTTCTGGACAGTAACATGATTTGACCTCAGGCTACCTCTTGTCCTGTTATTGCCAGAGTGGGTGTTGGGGTGGAATACAATATTTCATCACTCTACACCACCGCCCCAAATAGAATCTGTTCATATCCACCCTTGGACAGTCCATTCAACCCTGCAACTCCCTGCAATCATGCGCCACCCCAGGACCCACAGGTTCACCCACGAATACCTGCAGCCTTGCCCTGTGATGCTCTGGGGGGAGGACGGAGCACTGCCCCAGGCTGACCCCCAGGGGGTCATGATGGCCTGAGGCCATCCCACAGGGTGCTCCCGGGTTCCCCTGGTCACTCTGAAAGGCCATTCTGTACTCCAAGCATAAGAGATGCAGGTTTGTGTTTTCTCTTTGTTTGGGGCTCACAGAAGTAGCAGACTCACATTTGAATTCTCTGCTGTTGTTCAGTCGATCAGTCCTGTCTACTCTTTGTGAACCCATGAACTGCAGCACCCCAGGCTTCCTGTCCTTCACCATCTTCTGGACCATGCTCACTTTCCTGTTGATGACTCTGTCCAACCATCTCATCCTCTGTCACCTCCTTCTCCTCCTGCCTTCAATCTTTCCCAGCTTCAGGGTCTTTTCCATTGAGTTGGCTCTTTGCATCAGATGGCCAAAGTATTGGAGCTTCGGCACCAGTTCTTCCAATGAATATTCAGCGTTGATTTCCTTTAGAGTTGACTGGTTTAATCTGCTTACTGTCCAAGGGCTTATTTAAAATTTTGTGTTCCTTAAACTGTCAAGATAGCTTATGTGTGTCTTAGTCTAATGCTGCTGCTGCTGCTAAGTCACTTCAGTTGTGTCCGACTCTGTGCGACCCCATAGACGGCAGCCCAACAGGCTCCCCCGTCCCTAGGATTCTCCACTGGACACTGGAGTGGGTTGCCATTTCCTTCTCCAATGCATGAAAGTGAAAAGTGAAAGTGAAGTCGCTCAGTCGTGTCTGACTCTTAGCGAGCCCATGGACTGCAGCCTACCAGGCTCCTCCGTCCATGGGATTTTCCAGGCAAGAGTACTGGAGTGGGGTGCCATTGCCTTCTCCCAGTCTAATGCTAAGACTACTTTCCCTCTATTTTAATTCTGAGAACTTCTAAATCAAACCTTCTGAACCTTGATTCCTGAGCCCTGGAAGACTGTGAATGAGACCATCAGTTCAGTTCAGTCGCTCAGTCGTGTCTGACTCTTTGCGACCCCATGAATTGCAGCACGCCAGGCCTCCCTGTTCATCACCATCTCTCGGAGATCACTCAGACTCACATCCATCGAGTCAGTGATGCCATCCAGCCATCTCATCCTCGGTCGTCCCCTTCTCCTCCCGCCCCCAATCACTCCCAGCATCAGAGTCTTTTCCAATGAGTCAACTCTTCGCATGAGGTGGCCAAAGTACTGGAGTTTCAGCTTTAGCATCATTCCTTCCAAAGAAATCCCAGGGTTGATCTCCTTCAGAATGGACTGGTTGGATCTCC
>SJYT01054638.1:0-27945 GCA_006410635.1 Cephalophus harveyi | reverse complement strand
GCTTTGGCTCCATCCCTTCATTCTTTCTGGACTTATTGCTCCACTGATCTCCAGTAGCATATTGGGCACCTAATGACCTGGGGAGTTCCTCTTTTGATATCCTATCATTTTGCCTGTTCATACTGTTCATGGGGTTCTCAAGGCAAGAATACTGAAGTGGCTTGCCATTCCCTTCTCCATATGAGACCATGGGGTTATGCAATACCTTGAAACCATATGTAAAAATGTATGTGTTTATCTGGGCAGGGGGGAGAGTGGAACATGTAGCCTTCATGATATCCTCAAAGGGATTTGTGATGCAAAAAAGGTCAGCATGACTTTTCTAGAAACTCAAAGCCCAGATGGCCTAAAATGTGTGTTGTACTTTTCAGGCAAATATCTCAGAACATTGGGCTGGAAGCTACAAGCCCACAGTGATAGGGTCATGCAGGTGGAAAAGGAATAAGCAACCATGAACCAGTGGCAAACTAGCTATTACAGACTAGGTTTTGGTATTTCTTTATCAAATGAAAGAGCACATCCACATTTGTAGTGCAGCCTTGGGGCTGGTGAAACATAAATGGATCAAAGGCATGTATAAACACCCTGCAATCAGCAGTCAGGCTCCAGACCCACTGCCTGGGTTCCGTCTGGTCCAGCCCAGAGTGCTATGCAGGTGACTCACCCTCTCTCCAGGAGTGTGAAACACAGAGGCAGTGCACACACCTCTCTCTGTGGCTGCAGTGAACCATCACGTGTGAGGGCTCAGCCAGACACGTGGTTGGTGCCGGGTGAGGGCAGCTGTCGTTGAGCTGGAGGCTGTGACTACTGGTGTCATCATCATCATTCCTAAATTACACCCCCCAAGATGGATCAGTGCCTCCAACAGACTACGAGGTGTCCCAATTCAAAATCACCCAGTTTACACACTTTCCTAACTGTGGGGCCCACCAGGCCCCCTCCACGGTATCCGACACATACACGTATGTGCAGGCTCATAGCCCTTGCCCTTCCCATCTCAAGTCCAGTTGACAAAAGTACCTGGAGCTTTCATGATGATGTCTGTGTCAGAAGCAGAGGATGGAGCAGAGTCTGGAAAAGGAAGCATGGAGAAGTGGAGGGACCTGTTAGCTGGCGGGACACCTCCCAAGTGGCTGTATTGCTGATGGTGGGTGCTGGCTCCTGCCAGGGAGAGCATCTGAACGTTTGCATTTCACATCTTCACTGAGCCTGGATTCCCACCAGCTGAAGGTTCTTGGTGTTAAGAAGAGATCTGTGAGATGGGAAGGCTACTAGAGCAACTATGATTTGTTGCCAGCCTCAATTTCAGCTCCCCTCCTCTCTAAATGTAAAGTGTTAAATTGTGTCCTCCTAGAATTCATAGGGAGAAGGCAATGGCAACTCACTCCAGTACTCTTGCCTGGAAAATCCCATGGACGGAGGAGCCTGGTAAGCTGCAGTCCATGGGGTCGCTAAGAGTTCGGCACTACTGAGCAACTTCACTTTCACTTTTCACTTTCATGCATTGGAGAAGGAGGTGGCAACCCACTCCAGTATTCTTGCCTGGAGAATCCCAAGGACGAGGGAGCCTGGTGGGCTGCCGTCTATGGTGTCACACAGAATCGGACACGACTGAAGTGACTTAGCAGCAGCAGCAGAATTCATAGATTGATGTCCTAACCCCAGTACCCCCAATTATAACCTTGTTTGGAAATAGGATTTTTATAGATAAAATGTGTAGAAGCAAGTATTACTGGGGTCCTGTGGACCTCAGTCTAATAGGACTGGTGTCATACAAAAAGGGGAAATTTGGACACAGACATGGAGGGAATCAGCCATCTGAAGACAAGACATTGAACTTAGGCTTCCTCGGCCAAGCAAAGCCAGCAGAGGCAGGAAGGATTCTTCCCTCAGTCCTTCAGAGAGAACACTGCCCTGCCCACACCTTGGTTTCAGACTCCTGGCTCCAAAACTAGCAGAATAGATTTCTGTTATTTAAACCACCAGTTTGTGGCACTTTTTAATGATATCCCTGCATGCACTGAGTGACAGTAGAGATGTTTGGCTAACATCTACTTCTGCTTTATTGACTATGCCAAAGCCTTTGACTGTGTGGATCACAATAAACTGTGGAAAATTCTGAAAGAGATGGGAATACCAGACCACCTAACCTGCCTCTTGAGAAATCTGTATGCAGGTCAGGAAACCTGGGATTTCTTTGGAAGGAATGATGCTAAAGCTGAAACTCCAGTACTTTGGCTACCTCATGAGAAGAGTTGACTCATTGGAAAAGACTCTGATGCTGGGAGGGATTGGGGGCAGGAGGAGAAGGGGATGACTGAGGATGAGATGGCTGGATGGCATCACGGACTCGATGGACATGAATCTGAGTGAACTCCGGGAGATGGTGATGAACAGGGAAGCCTGGCATGCTGCGATTCATGGGGTCGCAAAGAGTCGGACATGACTGAGTGACTGAACTGAACTGAAACCACCAGTTTGTGGCACTTTTTAATGATATCCCTGCATGCACTGAGTGACAGTAGAGATGTTTGGCTAAGTCTTGTGTTTGACTCAGAGCAAACACAGCAGCTGGGTCACCTGCCCCAGCAGGTAAATCCCAACCTGTCTGAACCGTGGGTGTGAACTCTAGTCTGAACCAACCAAGGACAGCCTATTCCCTTTGAGCACGATTGGTTTAAGGATGGGCATGTGACCAATTTTGGTCAATGAAATGCAGAAGAGATATGTGATCATTCTGAAAAGATTTCCTTAGTCTTCATAGTAGACTCTGGAAGAGATACACATCTTTTAATTCTTGACCCTATCTGGAGGTGACACATTGATTCGTGGTGACACTGGCATTTTCTTGAGGATAAAACCAATACATAAAGGAAGGTAGAATAAAAACAAACAAAAAAAAGTCCTTGTTTTCCATTAGTAACCCCGTATATTCCCTAACCACTTCCCCATAATTCATCGACCCTTTAAGCCCAACCCCTCTTCTTTTGTTAAAAGGATACATAAGCCCCTGAGTCTAGCCATTTCTTTGAGCTTCATTTTTTTTTTCCTGTGAACTCCTGTGCATGTAAAAATGAATAAAGTTGTGTGCTTTTTCTACTGTTAAAAAGAAAAACAGAAAAGTAGAGATTTGTCCCTAATCTACTGCATTTGCAATCTCCCCACCTCCGATTTCATCACTGTCTGAGAAGACCAGTTATTTGGCTTTGCTGTCTCAGCCAGTATGGGTCAGGGTGTTCTCATTTACAACTGGAAGCATCCAAACTAAATAGGAAGCAGACAGCAGGTCATGGGACTCAATTCCACCATCACTGCTCCTCTCCCAGCACGTCAGGCTGAGCACAACACCCCTGAGGGATGGAGGGGTCCTATTTGGGTTGAGGAACCCAGTCTAAAGTGGAATCCATCCAGCACGCTGCTCTGGGTTAGGGGAGGAGAGGTCTGCGAAGGAATGACAGCTGAGGGTCAATGGCAAGCTGAGGACCTGGGGCACAGCCCAGAGCGGGGGTCAGTCCCTGGTGGACGGAGAGTGAAGGACACCAGCAGCATCTTTTCAGTGTCACCAGACAGTATTCCCCTGTGGGAAAGAACACGATGTGTTTTCCCTCCTTCTTTTTCCTCCTCCTTCTGTTTGGGGCACCCTTCTGCTCAGCAGCTGAAGTTATTTTCTCCAGTTCGAGGTAGTCTACTGTTTCAAGGTTTCTGGGGGTGGTGGTCCCAGCGCCCTTGGTCCTCAGGTATCTGTCGCCCTCCATTCTGGCATCCACTGAGATGCCTGCAGACCCACCTGGTCACTGCCTAGCTGCCCACAGGAGCCCCCGCTTGGTCACCCTGTGACCTTTTGCATTGTTTAGTAGTCATCCAAGATTTGGGCAGATAATATATGCAAGTATTGGGACTTTCACTCTCTGTGACCCCCTTCTTTCCAGAATTTCCCTCTAATTTTCCAACTGCCTTGGCAGTCCTTAATTCTGCTCTCTGTAGATGAAGCTAATAGGCTTTTATTACTAATCCATACCCCGATTTAAATAGTTCTCTGGTAAATGAATAAAACCGAACCATTTTTATCATAAGCTCCACCAATTCATCTGGTCTGTCATTCGCCTTGTGAACAGGTGTATGGAAATAAGCTTATGGCAAGGGGAGGCTTGGAGGTTCCCCTGTGATAGTTAATGCCACGCTGCATGCAGGTATCTGGGCTATAAGCTCACTTTTCTCCTGGGGTCTCCCAGGTTTGACCTTCCTCAGGGACAGTCTGAGCAACTCATGTTAGGACATGTCCAAAGACAGTGCATGAGAACACTGATGAACATCTGTAATGCAAGGGTGGGTCACGGAGGGGTGCCTGTGGCCACCAGGACAGGGACCAGCCATCTGCTCTTTGCAGCTCCAGATGTGGCTGCATCAGAAAGACAGAGAGGGTGTGAGCAGTGGGCCTTTAAATATATATATTTTTCCACTTATTTATGTAAATCCCCACATGCTTAGCCAAGTGATTCCAGCACCTAGGTGTTAGGTGTTCACATGTGCGCATCTGTCCATTTAGCTGTTGATTTTAGGGACTGTTATGGAGGAGCACAGGGGCTTCCCAGGTAGCTTGGTGGTAAAGAATCTGCATACTAATGCAGGAGATGGAGGAGACGTGGGTTCTATCCCTGGTTTGGGAAGATAGATCCCCTGGAGAAGGAAATGGCAACCCACTCCTGTACTCTTGCCTGAGAAATCCCACAGACTAGGAGCCTGGAGGGCTACAGTCCATGGGGTCACAAAGAGTAGGACAGGACTAAGTAGGCACACATGCATGTTCTTCCATAAGATAGCCACATCATGTTAAGTGGAAGTATGGCCCTGCTATATTGTCTTTTTCAGAGAATAACCATGGCGTAAAGAAGTGTGTGTGGTGCCGGGTTGGCCAGTGGTGAGTTTGTGACAGTTAATGTTGTATGCCTACTTGGTTAGGCTATGGTGCCCAGTTTTGGCCAAACACCTGTCTAGATGATTCTAGGAAAGTATTCTTTGGATGAGTTGTTCAGTTGCTAAGTAGTGACCAACTCTTTTCAACCTCATGGACTGTAGCACACCAGGTTTCCCTGTCCTTCACTATTTCCTGGAGTTTGCTCAGATTCAAGTCCATTAAGTCAGTGATGCTATTGAACCATCTCATCCTCTGCTGCCCGCTTCTCCTCCTTCCCTCAATCTTTCCCAGCATCAGGGTCTTTCCAGGGTCTTCACATTAGGTGGCCAAACTATTGGAGCTTCAGCTTCAGCATCAGTCCTCCCAGTGAATATTCAGGGTTGATTTCCTTTAAGATTGACTCATTTGATATCCTTGCTGTCCAAGGGATTCTCAAGTCTTCTCCAGCATCACAATGAGATTAACATTAGAATCAATAGACTCTGAGGAAAGCAGATTACCCTCTACAGCAGCGATCCCCAACCTTTTCGGCACCAGGGACCAGTTTCGTAGAAGACAACTTTTCTCCTCAGACCAGGGTGGGAGTAAGGGGCTGGTTTGGGGATGATTCTGGTACATTACATTTATTGTGCATTTCATTTCTACCATTATTACACTGTGATATGTAATGAAATAAATATACAGCTCACCATAATGAAGAATCAGTGGGAGCCCTGAGCTTGTTCACCTGAGCTCAGGTGGTAACGTGAGCAATGGAGAGTGGCTATAAATACAGATAAAGGTTCACTCACTAGCCTGCTGCTCACCTCCTGCTGTGTGGCCTGGTTCCTAACAGGCCACTGGCCAGTACCAGTCTATGGCCTGGAGGTTAGGGACCCTTGCTCTATAATGTGTGTGGGCCTCATCTAATCAGTTGAAACTCCTTCATGAAAACAGATGGAGCTGCCCAGAGGGAGAAGTACTTCTGCCTCCAGGCTATCTTCTCACTAGAGCTGCAAAGGGGACCCTTCCCTGAGTCTCCAGCCTGCCTGCTTCCAGCCTGCCCCCAGCCTACATTATGATGACCCTGCTCCTCAAGACGAATTTACCTATACCTCCATCTGATCGGGAGAAGGAAATGGCAACCCACTCCAGTACTCTTGCCTGGAAAATCCCATGAATGGAGGAGCCTGGTAGGCTACAATCCATGAGGTCATGAAGAGTCGGACACAACTGAGTAACTTCACTTTCCCTTTTCACTTTTATGCATTGGAGAAGGAAATGGCACCTCACTCCAGTATTCTTGCCTGGGGAACTCCAGGGACAGCCTGGTGGGCTTCTGTCTATGGGGTTGCAGAGTCGGACATGACTGAAGCGACTTAGCAGCAGCAGCCATCTGATCGGCTCCCTTTCCCAGAGGACCCTGACTAACAGATTTTGATGCTAGTGGCCGGCAGCCCAGGAAGGACTGGGTTTCCCCATCTGCCTGCAGCTCCATAAAACAATGCCTGCCTCCAGGAAGTCATCCATCCTGACAGGCTGTAAGTCTGACATCATTTATACAGAGTTAGAACCAAGGAGGTTCTCAACAGGTCCTCGGGGTTTGCCCCCTTTTCATTTAGGACTACCCCATTTTAAAGGTAGAAATATGCATTAATACCTCCTGTATTTGGGTGCAGGAAGCTGGCTGCAGAGCACTTAGAATTAGCACCTATGTGCTCAGTCATTCGGTGGTGTCTGACTCTTTGTGACCCCACAGACTGTAGCCCACCAGGCTCCTCTGTCCATGGGACTATTCAGGCAAGAATACTAGAGAGAGTTTCCATTTTCTCCTCCAGAGGATCTTCCCAACCCAGGGATGGAACCTGTATCTCTTGAGTCTCCTGCACTGGCAGGTGGGTTCTTTACCACTGAGGCGCCTGGGAAGCCCCCACACTACACTTGGTCTTAGCCAGAAGGCTGAGGGAGGCCAGAAAGTAAGAAGGACAGATGTAGAACTGGGGTGCAGCTGCAGGAGGCCCTCTGCTGACCCTAGGCGAGCTCTGAGGCTCATCCGGCCCTTCCGAGCTGTCTGGTGCTGAGAGTCTGGAGGCCTCGCCTCGGGGATGCCAGGGCCAGTACGCATGCCCACAACCCAGCCTCTCATTCGCTTACCACCCGAGTCTTGAACGTGCGGCCGTAGCCCTCCATGGAAGCAGTGCTTAATGACTTCCGGCAGCCTCCGTGGCCATTACCTGTCAATCTTTCAAATGTTCTCATTACCTGTGAGGTTGGGAGCACCAGCCTGACCCCACGCAGCCCAGCGGCCAGCGGCCGAGCCATCGCGGGCTCTGCAGCGGTGCCTGCCTGTGAGCGTCGCCTGCCTGTGAGCGTCGCCCTCTCCCTGGTCAGCAGCAGAGATAAAAGGAGGCCACGGTGAGGCTGGCTGGGGACTCAGCCCTTCTGGTTTGTCTCTTCTCAAGGAAATGTGACACGCTCGCATTGGGCACTGTGTTAGCGAGCTGTTCATCACACATGTCCACTCTGAGTATGGAGGTTTAAAACTATTATAAAGCAAACCACAGACGATGCACCAAGATAAGGGAAATCGTATCTCCAGCTCACCCTGCAGTGCAGCATACCCTCTCGTCTCTCTGTACACCTGCCATCCCACTCCCACCTGTCCTGCCTTAGCCTTGATGGTCTTCATCTCCCTTTTCGCAGGTTCTTAACACAGGCACGCGTTTTTGTTATCATCCCTCAGTTGTTCAGTTGTGTCTGACTCTTTGCAACCCCATGGACTGCCCCGTGCCAGGCCTCCCTGTCCCTCACTGTTTCCCAGAGTTTGCTCCCGACTTTTCCTAAAAATACCAACACCTTTCATTTCTGTAGGAGTGTTTCAGAGATACAGATACAGGAAGACTGTTGAGGTTCCCACATGCTGACTGGATGAAGCTCAGAACAGAGACTGTGAAATCTTAGCCTTCCCTAGGTCATTCTGGCTGCCTGGCCCCTGGAATCGAAGAATCCTGCAGGTACATGCAGTCTCAGACTTAAATGCAAAGGTTGTGAGGTCAAGGTCACGGTCACTGTGAGTAGAGTCTGCAAAATCAAGAGGTGACACTGTGCTTGGGCTTAAAAATCAACAAGAAGACCACAGCCTTCACCTGGATCAGCTCTGCCACACCTGAGACCTCCGACCCTTTGTGCCTGGAAGCCTCCTGCCCCCAAGGCACAGTGCCAGTGGTCTGGCTCTGAGGGCCAAACTTGATACAGTCTTTGGAGGGATTGGGGTCTCCTCCCTGGGAGCCAGCTCCACCTCTGGGTTCTGGCCCTGCAGACAGGCACTGTGGCCTTTCCCCACCTGGGGCTCCCATCTTCATCTCCATCACACCAGTGGCTGCACAGTCAACATCAGCCACTTCAAGTGTGGGTGCCCTGAAGCTGCAAAGCCAGCCTCCCAAGCTGCAAAGAGAGGGGCTATTGCACCCCTGGACCTGGCCCGCTCCACCTTCTAGAGTGACAGTGGATTCATGCCCAGCCTATAGGAACCTCCTGCAGTTTTGGCTCCTCCTTGTTCACAGTGTGGACCCTCCATCCAGGAAGTCTGTAGTCGCCGGCAGTGAGGGATCCCACCTAGTCCCCTGGTCCTGCTTGAGGCTTCAACTCCCTCCAACAACCCAGTGAGAAGCTCATGTAGCTTTGATTTGAATACCTCTATTGATGGAGAACTCACTACTTCTATAGGCATCTTATTCCAATTGAAATATCATGAACATTTTTTATAATACTGTGGTAGAATTCCTACATTGTTCTACAAAACATACTTAGACACTTTCAATATATGCTGATTTCCAACAGGGCTGCAGTTGACTTGACAAGGTCTTGACTCACTCTATTTGCAGTGTTTCAGATAAGAAAACTGATATCCTGAAAGTTAAGAGGAACTCAAGGTCATTTATATAGACTGACCAACTGGTCCTGGTTTGCCTGAGAATTCTGGTGTTAGCCTTAAAAATTCAGTGTCCGGAGGACTTCTCCCATAGCAGGAAGGGAAGAGCTGAGGTTTACATCTTCACCCTCGCAGACCGCACACACTCCCTGTGCCTGCTTTTCTGGTTCTGCTCTTCAGAGTCTGAGTCACTGCTCCATGCTTTCTATCCACCTTAGGTTTTCCCTGCCTCCACCTTCTGAGCAGGGCACACCTGGCCCAGAGTCACTAGGGCTGAACCCTCCTCCTTGTCAGACATCTGGAAGGTGGGTTTGGAAGTCTTGCCATGTTCACTCCCTCGCCCTGGACATTCTTCTTTTTTATATAATTTTTACTTATTGATTGATTGATTTTTGGTTGTGCTGGGTGTTGGGTCTTGAGAACAGGGTTCTTGCCCCTGGTCTCCCCTGCCTCCTTGGTCTCAGTGCAGGCACCCGTGCCCACCTCCAGGCTGCCAAACAGCTCTCTGCTGGGTGGGGGCACCCATTCCATCGAGCAGCAGTCTGCTCTGTCCAGCCCTCTTGTGCTCCATCCATCCCACCCTCTCCAGCTAAGAAAGCATACTAGCCCTTTCTAAGCCTTTTCCCTCCTGGATAAGCCCAGAGGATGGATACCTAGGATGGAGCCGGAATGGCCATCGAACCCTGTATGTCAGCCCTGCACTCAGGCCCCACCCCGGGGGCCCCTGCTCCTTAGTGACAGGCAGTGCTGGCATCTAGTTGGAGTCACCTGCTGGCACCCACTGTGGTACTCTTGCCTGGAGAATCCCATGGACGGAGGAGCCTGGGGGTTGCAGTCCATGGGATCGCTAAGAGTCGGACAAGACTTGAGCAGTCACTCACTTTCACTTTCAGTTTTCACTTTCATGCACTGGAGAATGAAATGGCAACCCACTCCAGTGTTCTTGCCTGGAGAATCCCAGGGACGGGGGAGCCTGGTGGGCTGCTGTCTATGGGGTCGCACAGAGTCGGACACGACTGAAGCGACTTAGCATCAGCAGCAGCAGAATCTCACCCAAGGTGTCAGAAGACCAACACACTGTCTGTCACCCAGAAACGCTGCTCTGGCTTGCCAGCCAGCAAGGCTTCCTTGGACCCACATGGGCAGCGAGGGAGCCCCTTCCCTTCCGGCAGGGGAGCCAGGCGGGTGGGAGATTTGGGACATCCAGACAGCATGGTGCAGGTTCACCTGCTCTTGTCCTACCCCAGCATCTTGGCCAGACGAAGGTACTTACAGATCCCCGTGTTCAGCTACTTGGTCTTTTTATCATCTGCTCTGGGGAAGGCAATGGCACCCCACTTCAGTATTCTTGCCTGGAAAATCCCATGGATGGAGGAACCTGGTAGGCCACAATCCATGGGGTCGCAAAGAGTCGGACACGACTGAGTGACTTCACTTTCTTTCTTTTGGGTCTTCATCGCTACACGGGCTTTTCTTTAGTGGCAGAAAGTGGGGACTACTCTCTAGTTGTGGCTCACAGGCTTCTCAATACCGTGACTTCTCTTGTTGCAGAGCGTGGGCTCTAGGGCACGAGAGCTTCAGCAGTGGCTCGTGGGCTCAGAAGTTGCGGTTTACGGGTTCTAAAGCACACGCTCAGTAATTGTGGTGCACAGGCTTAGTTGCCCCAAGGAATGTGTTATCTTCCCAGATCAGGGATCAAACCTGTGTCTCCTGAAGTGGCAAGTGGATTCTTTACCACTGAGCCACCATGGAAACCCTAGACATTCTTCTTGAATCTTTAAGGGAATAGGAACCTGGACCTCACTGGAGCTCGAAGTAGGTCAGGGTGACAGCAGAAACCATCATGGGTCCGCCCAGTTTCAGAAGAATGAGGGGCTTGGAACCCATAGCAAGCCCAAGGTGTACTTTCCCTGCTCAGTGAGGCTCACATACAAAGTCTTCTTTACCCCTTGACTCCTGGGATTAAGAGAAGGAAACTTTATGAGCTCTGACTGCCCTGGCCATCCTTCCTGCCAGCACCAACATGGAGAGAGACACAGGAAGAGGTAGACCATGCTCAGGGCGCCTGGCACAGTTTCCCTGCCTGTTCCTCACCCCACAGGTCTCCCTGCGGGAGGAGTGGAGGCAGGAGTCCACAGAGGCCACACAGATGCCTAGCAAACTGGGATGGATGGGGCTACATTCTCAGCCATCCATAAAGAGCTCAGGTAAATCCTGCAAACAGAAGAAGGTTCCGGGATACAAGGCTTCCTCTTATTAGGATAATAGCCTCCCTATTGTCCTAATAAGGTCCTGTCAGTGGAAGCATAAGCAAGCTCCCAGGGCTGTTTACTGCCTGTTTCAACCATCAGCTCAGCTTTGATTTAAGGACATGCACTTTAATCACCCATCATGTGTCATCACCCTGACAGGCAGCTGCAGCCGCAAGACACAAACACCAATAAATCATGCTGAAAGTCGCGGGGGCGATCCTTTGTTGATTTCCCCTCCCAGCTATTCTGCAGCAGCTGGGCATCCTCAGGACAATGGGGCAGAAGGGAGTGGGCCGGAGGTAGCTGTGGAAGGCAGGAGCACCCCTCTTTCCCTCTCTTGGTTTCCCTCCTGTGGATTCCTAGTGCCTTGCCAGACTGTGAGGCTGAGCCCTTGGCCATCAGTGGACTGGACACTGCCTTGTGAAATAATTGCTAGGACGTGAGCTCTTCTGCATGCAAATCACAACAGCACTGAGCTTTCTTGCTTTTTAAAACAGTGCTTCCGTCCACTCCTCTACTGGCTGCTGGAGAAAAGTGAGCCTGTTATAAAAGGCACATCTTATCACCCCCATGGCCTCTCTGCCTGCCTGACATCACCCCCCCACTTCACCCCCATCGAAGCAGGTTCCCACCACCAGGGGCTGTTCCTTCATCCCTGAAGCTTTGACATACAGATCTTTGATGGAGAACGCTGTCAGTGGCTCTCATTTTTTCAGAGTTTATCTCTGAGACCCCACAGGACTGCATCCTGTAAAAGGAAATGCAAAATGGGAAAAGGAGGTTAAGAAAGTGACTAAACAGGAAATAGCTGATGGCAGCGCAGTTGTGAATTTTAATAACTGCTGCTGGAATCATATGATAGGAGACATAGGCTTCTGGGCCATGAGGAGAAAACAGTCAATTTCCACCTGACTATCTGTGAAGACATGGTCTCCCCATGCATTGTCTACAGTGAAAGGCAGAATCCATGTGGACATGGAGGTGCCTTTGTTTTCTGTTTCCCTTTGGCTGGGCATCCTGGGGCTGACAGGCCTAAAGGACCATCATAGATGGGAAATGCACGCAGACCCCTGAGAGGTCCCTCCCTCGGCCCCTGGCATGGGTCACTGTCGCGGCCCTTCCTATGACACGGGGGTGAGGGACTGCCAGACAGGGAGTTCACCCTGCACTCTCCAAAGTCATGGACTCTGATGCAGGAGCACAGGTGCAAAAGTGAAACATGTTTTAGAATCTTGAGAGTGTGTGGGCAGGGCAGCCCATGCATCTTTGAGGTCCCAGCATTCAGAAAAGCCCGGGCTCGAATAAGTGCGGTGTTGTCCTGGTCTGGAAATTCTGAACAGTTTTTACACAAGGGCCTCTGCCTGTTCATTTTGCATTGATCCCTGCAAATGACATCTCCTACTTACAGGTAACCCATGTGAAACTTGCCTTGGTAAAAATGCTCATTTCTTTTCTTCTCCACTGCCTTTCACTAGATAAAAAAGAAAACGAAGCACATGAGAGAGTCGATTCTGAGCCTTTTTAAAACTTGAAGTATAGTAAAGTTTCAGATGTACAGCAGAGTGATTCAGTTTTATACACACACACACACACACACATTCATTTCCAACTCTTTGTGACCCCATGGACTATACAGTCCATGGAATTCTCCAGGCCAGAATACTGAAGTGAGTAGCCGTTCCCTTCTCCAGGGGATCTTCCCAACCCACGGATTGAACCCAGGTCTCCCACATTGCAGGTGAATTCTTTACCAGCTGAGCCACAGGGGGAGCCCATACACAGACACACACACACACCCCTCCCTCCATCCTCTGGATGTTACTTGCTTAGTTGTGTCTGACTCTTTGCAACCCTATGGACTGCCAGGCTCCTCTATCCAAGTGATTTCCAGACAAGAATACTAGAGTGGGTTGCCATGCCCTTCTCCAGGGGATCTTCCTAACCCAGGGATCAGACCTTCATTTCCTGCATTGCTGGCAGATTCTTTACCACTGAGCCAGCAGGGAAGCCCCATTTAACTTTAATGACTTCATAAAAGCCTTATCTTCAAATACACTCCCACGGAGGGTTAAGGTTTCAGTTTCGACAGGACACAAACTTTCAATCCATAGCGTACGGTGTGGGTGGCAGCAACCGTGTGGCCTTCTTGTCCAGTGTTCTTTTGAGGACCAGGTGGCCCTGTAACTGGAGTCTCAGATGGAGGGGCCTCTGCAGATGAATGCCTGAAGTTGAAAGGTGATGGTTCAGATGGTAAAGAATCTGCCTTCAGTGTTGGAGACCGGGGTTCGATCCCTGGGACAGTAAGATCTCTTGGAGAAACGAATGGCCACGCAGTCCAGTATTCCAGGAGCCTGGTGGGCTATAGTCCAAAGGTGCCATAAAGAGTCAGACACGACTTAGCAACTAACAATTAGGCGAATACCAAACATGTTCAAAAGTGGCCAGCAAAAGAGCGTTTAAGATCACAGTAAAAATGTCTCAAACATATGTTTTCCCCCATTTGCAATTAGCAATTTTGGAGTGCTTAGTGGACTCTTTCAGAGCTGGATTAAGAGATGACCCTGCTACCTACACCACCTTTAGAGGAAAACTGTGATAGTAAAGCTCATCTATCCTTCTAAATCAAACACCTTTCCAAGTTTCTTGTAGGAATCTAGGCACTTTTGCTCAGTTAAATAACTTATTCCCAGTGTAATACAGCTACTTAATCTCTTTCATTTAAAACATTTTATTATGGTAAAAATTACATAATATAAAGCTTACTATGCTTCCCCGGTGGCTCAGAGGTTAAAGCATCTGCCTGGGATGTGGGAGACCCGGGTTCGATCCCTGGGTTGGGAAGATCCCCTGGAGAAGGAAATGGCAACCCACTCCAGTACTCTTGCCTGGAGAATCCCATGGAGGGAGGAGCCTGGTATGCTACAGTCCATGGGGTCGCAAAGAATCGGACACGACTGAGTGACTTCACACCAACTGTACAATTCAGTGCCACTAAGTGCTTTAACATTGCTTACAGTTCTTACCATCATCCATCCCCCCAACCTTTCACCTTCCTAAACTGAAAGCCTGTCCCCATTAAACACTAAATCCCATCCCCCAACCCCGCAGCCCTAGGCATCCACCACTGTACTTTCTAACTGTATGAATTTGGCTATTCTAGGTCTCTCATATAAAAGTGAAAAGAGAAAGTGAAGTCGCTCAGTCATGTCTGACTCTTTGTGACCCCATGGACTGTAGCCTGCCAGGCTCCTCTGTCCATGGAATTTTCCAGGCAAGAGTACTGGAGTAGGTTGCCATTTTCTTCTCCAGGCTATCTTCCCAACCCAGGGATCAAACCTGGGTCTCCACATTGCAGGCAGATGTTTTACTGTCTGAACCACTAATGGGGCCAGGTCTCTCATATAAGTTGAATCAAACAGAATTGTCTGCCTAATCTATATTGAAACGCATTTTAAGGTTAACTTAATATATGTCCTACAGACTGACTGACTATAACTTCTTTTTTCCCCTGGGCAATACATTCAGTTCAATTCAGTTCAGTCACTCAGTTGTGTCCGACTCTTTCCAACTCCATGGATTGCAGCACACCAGGCCTCCCTGTCTGTCACCAGCTGCCTGAGTTTATCCAAACTCATGTCCATTGAGTTGGTGATGCCATCCAACCATCTCATCCTCTGTTGTCCCCTTCTCCTCCTGCCCTCAGTCTTTCCCAGCATCAGGGTCTTTTCAAATGAGTCAGTTCTTCACATCAGGTGGCCAAAGTATTAGAGTTTCAGCTTCAACATCAGTCCTTCCAAAAAACACTCAGGACTGTTCTCCTTTAGAGTAGACTGGTTGGATCTCCTTGCAGTCCAAGGGACTGTCAAGAGTCTTCTCCAACACCACAGTTCAAAAGCATCAATTCTTTGGCACTCAGCTTTCTTTATAGTCCAACTCTCACACCTGTACATGACTACAGGAAAAACCATAGCTTTGACTAGACAGACTTGTCAGTAATGTCTCTGCTTTTCAATATGCTATCTAGGTTGGTCATAACTTTTCTTCCAAGGAGTAAGCATCTTTTCATTTCATGGCTGCAGTCACCATCTGCAGTGATTTTAGGTTCTCATTATTTATCTATCTTATACACAGCAGTGTATACATGTCATTCCCAATCTCCCAATTCATCCCAACCCCCTTACCCCCTTGGACTCCATATGTTTGTTCTGTACATCTGTGTCTTCTATTTCTTTTGTGCTAATAGATCCATATCCATCTTCTAAGATTCCATATAATCTGAATAGTATAATTCACCTTAGGCTGGAAAAAGCATTGCATGCTTTTTTCCATCAATAAATTATTTTTTATTAAAAACTTAGAAGGTGCCTCTTAGTTCAGTGTTGTTATTTGATGATATTCAATATCCTGCACACAAAGTGACTCACTCATACCTCATAAGAAGGTATGTTTCCAAAACATCCACTTCTTCTCAATCTTATGCTCTAGAGCAGCATTGCTGTAGTCTTGAGTGTTCTTTATTATTATCTTCTCTTCCTAAGAAGTTCCAGTTTCAAACATTCACTCCCCTGGTGGCTCTGCTGGTAAAGAATCTGCCTGCAATGCAGGAGACCCCAGTTGACCCAGTTCCTGGGTCAGGAAGATCCACTGGAGAAGGGATAGGCTATCCAATCCAATATTCTTGGGCTTCCCTGGTGGCTCAGCTGGTAAAGAATCTGCCGGCAATGCAGGAGACCTGGGTTTGATCCCTGAGCTGGGAAGATCCCCTGCAGAAGGGAAAGACTACCCACTCCAGTATTTTGGCCTAGAGAATTCCAAGAACTATGTAGTCCATGGGGTCACAAAGAGTTGGACACAACTGAGCAACTTTCACTCTCTTCCTGAGAAGTTCCAAAGTCAAAGATTCTATTGTCAGTATGTGGTGTTGTTATTGCTTCTCGCTTAGAAAAACATCCCAAATTCTGTCTCCTTTCCTAGGTCCAAAATTATCTTCCAGTATCTTAAGGTATTTAGGGTTTTGACATACTGAAATTTTGCTTATTCTTCTCCAAAGAAAAGACCTTTGAAACGAATCTTCTAGAGGTGAGGGTAGTCAGTGAAAACTCACCGTAATTGCCTGATTCTGCTCAGGACAAGTAACTGTTCTCCATCTCTGAAGTCATTCATGGGGAGAATTTAAGAGGTTACAAATTAGACAGTGAATGGCACATGTGATGAGTGTATTAGAATCCACTCTTTTCAGAGTGGGACAGCTGCTGCCTCTCATGTCAATGGAAGCAGGAAAGTCACCCGGCATGGGAGCTCACATCACTGTCGGGGAGTCAGGTGAGAAGGGCACAGTCATTGTCTCACTTGAAAGTAGTAAGGTTCTAGAAAATCATGGAAAGGCTTTTGATTCCTCCCAGGTACTGTGCAGTCACCTCTGGTGGCTGTCACCCAAAAGAATAGTGGCACTCATTTAAAGCCGTGTAAAGCCAGCACAGTCGGCCCTGTGTATCTGTGGGGGGTTGGTTCCAGGACGCCCCACAGATACCAAACTCTGTGGATGCTCAAGTCACTTATATAAAAAGATGTCGTTTGTACTTATATAACCTACATATATACCCCATATACTTTAAATCAGCTCTGGATTATATATAGTACCTAATACTATGTAAATACTCTCTTTCTAATTGTAATGTAAATGTAAATAATTACCTTGTGTCTTTGCATGCATTTTTAGTCGTGTCAGACTCTTTGCAACCCTATGGACTGTAACCCTCCAGGCTCCTCTGTCCATGGGACTTCCCAGTCAAGAATACTGGAGTGGGTTGCCATTCCCTTCTCTGGGCAAGGCTTGGATTGAGGTGGGGTGGGTATTCCCAACCCAGGGATAGAAGATGTGACTCTTGCATCTCCTGCATTGCAGGCAGATTCTTTACAGTCTGAGCCACCAGTGAAGCCTTATTCCTAGGGTGTGCTAAGTCACTTCAGTTGTGTCCAACTCTTTGTGACCCTATGGACTGTATCCTGCCAGGCTCCTCTGTCCATGGGATTTTCCAGGCAAGAATACTGGAGTGGGTTGCCATGTCCTCCCCCAGGGGATCTTCTCAACCAGGGATTGAACTTACATCTCTTCTGTCTCCTGCACTGGCAGGTGGGTTCTTTACCACAAGCACCACCTTATTCCCAGGGTCCCATCCAAACCTTCTCTGTGCTGTGTCCCCGTGATTGGGGCATTCCCTTCTTTAGTCATAGGCAACAGAGACCTAGGTTCTTATTCCATACGCTTCTCCCATTGAAGTAAAACCCTACAGACTAGGAAGTTCTGTAAAAGCCTGAACCGATAAACTAGCCGACACCCATATTCTTTCATCAGAATATGAAAGAACCAGAAAACCATGGGCTAAGGGACCTAATAGCTCAGTGAGAAGCAAACAGAGGTTTCGCCATGTGAGCACTTTGGGAAGCACATTTGACTCATCAGATGTTGAGTCTTCACTTTGGGCCAGACCCTGGTATCCCTGCTTGGAACACCACGCGGGAAAAGGCAGCCTGCTCTCTGTCCTTGGGAAGCTGTTTTCAGAATGTGGCAGCATATGGGCAGCCAAGTGCCAGGTTTAGAGTCATTTTGTAATATATGCTGCTATGCAGGAAGAATCTAGTTGTTTTATATTTAGACGTGCAGATTAGAGCACATGTATGGAAGAATGTTATTTTTAACTGCGATGTTTCCACCCTTGATATACCACTTGATAATGGAGCCGCATTGGACTTCCTCACTTACACTTTGGTCATTTTTATTTTAGCAAAACAGCCTTCCTTTTGAATAATGGAAAAATTACTCATTCATTAGCGAGCTTTTTCCTTACCCTTGTTGATGATACAAACACATGTTTACCACATTTGATGGGAGAGAGCTCTCTATGAAATGATGATGGCCTCTAGAAGGTGTAAATGGATCTGATTTTTTTTTTTTTTCAAATACAAGCTGAATGCATCATCATTAACTTTTGTCTGCACTGTTGGGTGCTTACTCACTCAGTCATTCACTCTTTGTGAACCCACGGATTGTAGCCTGCCAGGCTCTTCTGTCCATGGACTTCTCCAGGCAAAAATACTGGAGTATTGTTGCCATGCCCTTCTCCAGGGAATCTTCTCAACCCAGGGATTGAACTGAGCTCTCCTGCATTGCAGGCAGATTCTTTACTGTCTGAGCCACCAGGGCTAAATTTGTCTGCAGATGAATGCATGTGAAGAAGTGACAAACGAAGGGGTTTTAGCTGGGAATGAGAAGTTGAGAGTTGAATGAAAGGTGGTATTTGACCCTCATAGTTAGGAGGCCATTTTCTTCCCTCCAAACGGTTCCTCCAAATGGACTTCAGTCTATTCCCACCTCATTGACCAGCCTTTCTTGCTGAAGAGAAACAGAGTGGTTCAAGAGGTCAGAAAGAATCCTACACAGACCTAAGTAGCAGCAATTTTTGTCTTAATTATTGGAATTTATGCAACATTCTTTTAAAAAGCATTTCATTTATTCATTTATTTTTGGCTGTGCTGGGTCTTCTTGCTGTGTGAGCTTTTCTCTAGTTGCCGCGAGTGGAGGCTCCTCTCTGGTGTTGATGCACAGGCTTCTTATTGCAGAGGCTTCTCTTGTCACACAGCATGAGTTCTAGGGTGCTTAGGCTTCAGTACTTGTGGCATGTGGGCTCAGTAGCTGCAGCTCCCAGGCTCTAAAGCACAGGCTCAGTAGTTGTGGTGCAAGGGCTTAGTTGCTCTGCTGCATGTGGATCTTTTTGAGCCAGGGATCAAACCCAGGTCTCCTGCATTGGCAGGTGGATTCTTTACCAGTGAGCCGCCAAGGAAGCCCTATGTAACACTCTTTAAATTAAATATGAGAAAAGACAAATAGCTCCATATTTTTGCAAGCTTAACAGTTTTCAGTCTTGTGTTGTCCTACTTTGTAGGTAAAATCTGTTTCTTTGTAACTGCTCTTCCAGATGGTTACTGTGCAACATAGGCAAACAGGAGGCTGCAGACTATCTGGGTTCAAACAATGCGGCCAACATCCCACTGCCTCAGTGCACTGATGGTGGATAGCTCTGTAGAAAAAGACCTCCTGTGGCACAGTGACGGGACGATGTACGTTCTGCTGACCATCGTCTCTCTTGCATGTAGTCTTTAGTGGATTCTTTAGCTACAGAGCCAGTAAATTATCCCTAACACTGTTGCATTGCTGAAAAGACTTATTTCACATAAAAACAAAGAGAACTGGCCCTGATTTTCGGCTTTGGGAAACTTAGTCGTGATAGCTCAGTTGTTGTTGTGTTCAGTCACTCAGTCATGGCCCACTCTTTGAGACCCCATGGGCGGTCTCATGCCAGATTTCCGTGTCCTTCTCCATCTCTTGAAGGTTGCTCAAACTCATGTCTGTTGAGTCGGTGATGCCATGAAACCATCTTGTCCTCTGTCGTCCCCTACTCCTTCTGCCTTCAATCTTTCCCAGCATCAGAGTCTTCTCTCATGAGTCGGCTCTTCACATCAGGTGGCCAAAATATTGGAGTTTCAGCTTCAGCATCAGTCCTTCCAATAAATATTCAAAGTTGCTTTCCTTTAGGATTGGCTGGTTTGAGCAGTCCAAGAGACTCTCAAGAGTCTTCTCCAACACCACAGTTCAAAAGCATCAGTTCTTTAGCAATCAGCCTACTTTATTGTCCAACTCTCACATCCGTACATGACTACTAGAAAAACCATAGCTTGGACTAGATGGACCTTTGTTGACAAAGTAATGTCTCTGCTTTTTAATAAGCTATCTAGGTTGGTCATAGCTTTTCTTCCAAGGAACAAGTGTCTTTTAATTTCATGTCTTCAGTCACCATCTGCAGTGATTTTGGAGCCCCCAAAAATAGTCTGTCACTCTTTCCACTGTTTCTCCATCTATTTGCCATGAAGTGATAGGACAAAATGGCATGATCTTAGTTTTCTGAATGTTGAGTTTTAAGCCAACTTTTTCACTTTCATCAAGAGGCTCTTTAGTTCTTCTTCACTTTCTTCCATAAGAGTGTCATCATCTGCATATCTGAGGTTATAGATATTTCTCCCAGCAATCTTGATTCCAGCTTGTACTTTATCCAGTCCAGTATTTCTCATGATGTACTCTGTATAGAAGTTAAATGAATGGCAAAACCAATACAGTATTGTAAAGCAAAATAAAGTAAAAATAAATTTAAAATATAAATAAAAAAGAAAATTAAAAAAAAAAAAAGAAAGGTGACAATATACAGCCTTGAGATACTCCTTTCCTTTCCTGATTTGGAACCAGTCTGACTCATTTGAAAAGACCCTGATACTGGGAGGGATTGAGGACAGGAGGAGAAGGGGACAACAGAGGATGAGATGGTTGGATGGCATCACCAACTCAATGGACATGGGTTTGGGTGAACTCCGGGAGTTGGTGATGGACAGGGAGACCGGGCGTGCTGTGCTTCATGGGGTCGCAAAGAGTCGGACACGACTGAGTGATTGAACTGAACTGAACTAAACTAAACTGTTGTTCCATGTCCAGTCCTAACTGTTGCTTCTTGACCTGCATACAGATTTCTCAGGGGGCAGGTCAGGTGGGCTGATATTCCCATCTCTTTCAGAATTTTCCACAGTTTGTTGTGATCCACACAGTCAAACGCTTTGGCATAGTCAATAAAGCAGAAGTAGATGTTTTTCTGGAACTCTCTTGCTTTTTTGATGATCCAGCGGACATTGGCTATTTGATCTCTGGTTCCTCTGCCTTTTCTAAATCTACCTTGAACAACTGAAAGTTCACAGTTCATATACTTTTGAAGTCTGGCTTGGAGAATTTTGAACATTACTTTACTAGCATGTGAGACGAATGCAATTGTGCGGTAGTTTGAGCATTCTTTGGCATTGCCTTTTTTTGAGATTGGAATGAAAACTGACTTTTCCAGTCCCATGGCCCCTGCTGGGTTTTCCAAGTTTGCTGGCATATTGAGTGCAGCACTTGCACAGTATCATCTTTCAGGCTTTTAAATAACTCAGCTGGAATTCCATCACCTCCACTAGCTTTGTAATTATGCTTCCTAAGGCCCAC
Organism: Cephalophus harveyi; assembly: GCA_006410635.1. Taxonomy (NCBI): domain Eukaryota; kingdom Metazoa; phylum Chordata; class Mammalia; order Artiodactyla; family Bovidae; genus Cephalophus; species Cephalophus harveyi. Next base: position 6,787 of record SJYT01054638.1, on the reverse strand, counting down.
TTGACTTCACATTCCAGAATGTCTGGCTCTAGGTGAGTGATCACACCATCATGATTATCTGTGTCATGAAGATCTTTTTTTGTACAGTTCTTTTGTGTATTCTTGCTACCTCCTCTTAATATCTTCTGCTTCTGTTAGGTCCAGACCATTTCTGTCCTTTATTGAGCCCATCTTTGCATGAAATGTTCCCTTGATATCTCTAATTTTCTTGAAGAGATCTCCAGTCTTTCCCATTCTATTGTTGTCCTCTATTTCTTTGCATCTCTGAGGAAGGCTTTATCTCTCCTTGTTATTCTTTGGAACTCTACATTCAAATGGGTATATCTTTCCACTTCTCCTTTGCCTTTCACTTCTTTTCTTTTCATAGCTGTTTGTAAGGCCTCCTCAGACAACCATTTTGCTTTTTTGCATTTCTTTTTCTTGGGGATGTTCTTGATCCCTGCCTCCTGTACAATGTCACCAACCTCCATCCATAGGTCTTCAGGCACTCTATCAGATCTAATCTCTTAAATCTATTTGTTACTTCCACTGTATAGTTGTAAGGGATTTGATTTAGGTCATACCTGAATGGTCTAGTGATTTTCCCTACTTTCTTCAGTTTAAGTCTGAATTTGGCAATAAGGCATTCATAATCTGAGCCACAGTCAGCTCCCGGTCTTGCTTTTGCTGACTGTATAGAGCTTCTCCATCTTCGACTGCAAAGAATATAATCAATCTGATTTCAGTATTGACCATCTGGTGATGTCCATATGTAATGTGTATTCTCTTGTGTTGTTGGGAGAGGATGTTTGCTATGACCAATGTGTTCTCTTGGCAAAACTCTGTTAGCCTTTGCCCTGCTTCATTCTGTACTCCAAGACCAATTTGCCCATTACTCCAGGAATTTCTTGACTTGCTACTTTTGCATTCCAGTCCCCTAAAATGAAAAGGACATCTTTTTTGGGTGTTAGTTCTAGAAGGTCTTGTTGGTCTTCATAGAACTGTTCAGCTTCTTCAGCATTATTGGTCAGGGCATAGACTTGGATTACTGTGATATTGAATGGTGTATCTAATAGAGGGCACTGGGTATGCAGTGTGTGAGGAATCCTCCATGTTTTCTTCACAATGTACATTCTAAAGTGTAACATTCATTTCTTCAAAGCCTGAAAAGGGGAGGAGACATCTTCCCCGGTGGATGAGTCGGGCGGCCCTTGGGGCAAGAGGTGATGCTTTATAGCTATAAACTTCAGAATACCTATGTGACTCAGGGTAGAATTGAAGCATTTCCCATTTTAGGAAACACAATGGGATGAACTCAAGATAACCACCAGACATTTAGAAAACAATTTACCCTAAATGTTGTGTAATATTATTCAAGTTGTTATTGTTGATCAGTCGCTAAGTCATGTCTGACTCTTTGTGACCCCATGGACTGCAGCACACTAGGCTTCCCCTGTTCTTCACTGTCTCTTGAGCTTTGCCCAAACTCATGTCCATTGAGTTGGTGATGCCATCCAACTATCTCAACCTCCACTGCCCGCTTCTCCTCTTGTCCTCAGCCTTTTCCAGTATCAGGTTTTTTCCCAATGTGTCGACTCTTCACATCAGGTGGCCAAAATATTGGAGTTTGAACCTCAGCATCAACCCTTCCACTGAATAATCGGGACTGATTTCCTTTGGGATTGACTGGTTTGATCTCCTTGCTATCCCAGGGCCTCTCAGGAGTCTTCTCCAGCACCACAATTCGAAAGCATCAACTCTTCAGTGCTCAGCCTTCTTTCACTTCCCTGGATGCTCAGTGGTAAAGAATCCACCTGCAGTGCAGGAGACCCAGGTTTGATCCCTGGGTCTGGAAGATCCCCTAGAGAAGGAAATGGCAACGCACTCCAGTATTCTTCCCTGGAGAATCCCATAGACATAGGAGCCTGATGGGCTACACAGTCCATGGGATCACAAAGAGTTGGAGACAACTGAGCGGCTAAGCACACACACATTATTGGTGTTGTAGATATTCTTGGTGTATGTAGTGGAAATCTGGGGACCGTAAATCATCTTTCTTCAGCAGATATCAGGGGCTCTGTCTTGATTCCTTGTATTTCTGATGAAATGTGGGTATAAAAGATAAATACATTGCAAAGTACCTGTGATTGTTTGCATAGAGGATCAAGTCTGTTTCCTATCTTATTATTCACTTAAACCGTTGACGAAATCCAAAATGCAGGAGATTTTAAAATATGTATCTGTGTGTTACCAGGTATACTCTCAGATGTCATTCAACCAAATCTTTTTTGAATCTGTGTTGCTGTTAAATAATGCATCAGCAATTAGTTAATGAAAGATTATATGCCTCAATTTCTTGGAGAGGAAGATAGACTGGATTATAGGATATTTAAAGAGATTTTCTTTTTCAATTAGAAAATATCCCTGTCATATTTGTATTTAGCCAAATGTTCTTTCATTACCTACAACAGATGTTTTTATGATGCTGTGGGTTATTTTGAGAAATTCACTTTGCTTCCTCATAATGCCTTCATTCTTTATTTATCTGAAATTTGATAAGTATCAGCACAGCTCCCAAGACCCCACAGCATGCAGGTTGGGGGTGTCCTGAACTTTCCATCTTTCATGCCTGGTCTGTCTGAGCAGGTGGAAGTGGGGATAAGAATTATCTGAGCATCATCTGTCTTAAGGAGGACTTTAAACATGTTCCCATAGTTGATGTCGTCTTCACATCCAAAACCCCTCTCATCATATGTAAGAGTAACCATTCCCTAATGTTGTGACTTTTAAAAATTTGACATTGAAAAGTTGCTTAGGCATTTTGTTAGTCCACACTTATAATCACTCCTGATGCCTTAGAAAATAGGGGGAAATCCACTGAGAGCCATATGGTGTCTGCATGTGTGTCTACCTCGAGTTGACCCTTGAACAACAAGTTTAAACTGTGCTGGTCCACTTACATGCAAATTTTTTTTCAATAGTATATACTACGGTATTCCACAACCTACGGCTGTAGAGTTCCAGGTCTCGGAACCTCTGATATGGAGAGCAGACTGCAAAGTTAAACGTGGATGTTTACCTGTGTGGGGGCTGGGCACCCCAACCCCCACGTAATTCAAGTGTCAACTCTGCAACAGGTTAAGTGTGATAAGTTTCTGGTTGAGGATTTTTGAAAATACATTTATGATTATAAGGTGACTGTCCATATCTCTTTGAGCTCTTTTACCTGTTATTATATGAAACTTACATATCATGAAGCAAGAGAGCTGGAAAAGTTTCTAAGAGCTGAAAATGGCATTTCTGTTAGGATGGAGCAGCTGGTATGAAAGCAGTGATGGTGACCCGTGAGGTGAGGCTGAGCCTGAGTTGGGCTCTGGGTACCAGGAGGAAGACAATACCCAGGTGTTACCCAGCATCCATCAGTAACACTGTTCTGGGCTCTGGGTACCGGGAGGAAGATGCTAGGCAGGTACCAGGTGTCCAGGGATGTACAGCCCAGGGCTCTCAGAAAGGCTGCCCAACTCTCTGCCTTGCTCTCAGCAAGGGCTCCCATTGTAGGGAAGGGAGGGGAGGACATGGAGACACTACCAGAAAGGCAGCAGCTTGCACAGGCAAGAAGGAGAATGTGATGACTAAGCAAGGCTGGGACATGGTGATGACTAAAGGGAGTACTGGAGGGCCGAGTGCTGGGGAGCATGGAAAGCTATCAAAGGATGGTCTCAGGGGTTAAAGTTTAGTTGAAGGTTTGACCTTTGTTCTAAGAAAATTCCATTAGACTCTAAGCCTGCACCCCACTCCAGTACTCTTGCCTGGAAAATCCCATGGACAGAGGAGCCTGGTGGGCCGCAGTCCATGGGGTCGCTAAGAGTTGGACACGACTGAGCGACTTCACTTTCACTTTTCACTTTCATGCCTCGGAGAAGGAAATGGCAACCCACTCCAGTGTTCTTGCCTGGAGAATCCCAGGGATGGGGGGAGCCTGGTGGGCTGCCATCTATGGGGTCGCACAGAGTCAGACACGACTGAAGCGACTTAGCAGCAGCAGCAGCACAGATTTAAAACTTTTAAACCTTTTTGATTATACAGGACTCATCTCAAAATTTTGGGTCTTGGGACAGCTCTTAAAAATTTGTCCATCCAGGTTTGGTAGCAACATTGATGGACCTAGAGATGATCATAGTCAGATGGAGAAAGACAAATATTATATGATAGCAGATATGTAGAATCTAAAAACTGACACAAGTGAATTCCTTTACAAAACAGAAATAGACTCACCAACATAGAAAATAAACTAGTCATGTGTGGGTGTGAGAGCTGGACTATAAAGAAAGCTGAGCACCCAAGAATTGATGCTTTTGAACTGTGGTGTTGGAGAAGACTCTTGAGAGTCCCTTGGACCACAAGGAGTTCCAACCAGTCAATCCTAAAGGAAATCCTGAATATTCCTTGGAAGGACTGATGCTAAAACTCTAATATTTTGGCCATGTGATGCAAAGAATCGACTAATCAGAAAAGACCCTGATGCTGGGAAAGATTTAAGATGGGAGGAGAAGGGGACGACAGAGGACAAGATCATTGGATGGCATCACTGACACAATGGACATGAGTTTGAGTAGATTCTGGGAGTTGGTGATGGGCAGGGAAGCCTGGTGTGCTGCAGTCCATGGGATCGCAAAGTGTGGGACATGACTGAGCAACTGAACTGAACTGAAAGGGGAAAGGAAAGAGATAAATTAGGAGTTTTGGATTAACAGCTACAAACTATTATATATAAAATAGTTAAACAACAAGGCCCTACTGTATAGCATAGGAAACTATAGTCAATATCCTTCAAAACCTATAATGGAAAAGAATCTGAAAAGGAAAAAGAAAGATATATATATATATATATAAAATAAAAATCACCATGAAGCACACCTGAAACTCTAAATCAACTATACCTAAATAAAAAATTAAAATTGAAAAGTTAAAGTTAAAAAAATTATTGAGATCCCTGAAGAGCATTTGTTTATGCGGGTTAGACTGGTCAGTATTTATTGTACTAGAAAGTCATCTGAGAAAACTTTTTAAAAATGAAGTGACAATAATAAACACACAACATCGTATCGTAAATAAGACTTTTAAATGAAAACTGTATTTTCCAAAATAAGCAAAAGAATTTTGTGAGAAGGAAGGCATTGTTTTACATTTTGGAAAATCTCTTTAAACATTTGGCTTACAATGGGGCAGAGTAGCTGCTTCTGCCTTCAGTCTGCTGTGACATGTTTTTTTGGTTCGAATATGTGAAGAAAATACAGCTGCACACGGACAAGTGGAAAAGGGGAGCCTGCTAACCTTTCAAGATAAACGTGGCTTTTCTTCTGATACGACCTCAAAAGTCAAAAAAAGGTAGTGTTTAAAGGTTAGTTGATGTACAGAATCAGAAACCACAACAACAGCCTTTTCATACATTAAAATCTATCATTGTATTTTGCACTTTAAAGGGATCATTTGTATATGTGTGAATTTTTCATGTAAAAAAACCCTCTATCCATGGATAGTTTATTGGAAAATATTGATTTTCTTAGTGAGATGAATATTTTGAATGTTGAAACATTTCGTTATACAATATGTTCTTTCATTGAAGTATAGTTGATTCACAACGTTGTGTTAGTTTTAGGTGTACAGCAAAATGGTTCAGTTATATATACATATACACACATATGTATGTGTACAAGTGTGCATGTGTGTACATATGTGTGCGTGTGTCTACATATACATATATGTGCGTGTACAAGTGTGTGTATGTATGGCTTCTGGTGGCTCAAATGGTAAAGAATCTGCCTGCAATACAGGAGACCTGCGTTTTCTTCCCCATTGTGGCTTTGTGCATGTGTGTACATATGTGTGCATGTGTCTACATATACATATATGTGTGTGTACAAGTGTGTGTGTATGTATGGCTTCTGGTGGCTCAAATGGTAAAGAATCTGCCTGCAATACAGGAGACCTGCGTTTTCTTCCCCATTGTGGCTCAGTCATGTCTAACTCTTTGTGACCCCATGAACTCAACAGTCTATGGAATTCTCTAGGCCAGAATACTGGGGTGGGTAGCCATTCTCTTCTCCAGGGGATCTTCCCAACCCAGGGACTGAACCCAGGTATACCCACATTGCAAGTGGATTATTTACCATTTGAGCCACAAGGGAAGCCCAAGAATACTGGAGTGGGAACCCTGTCCCTTCTCCAGGGGATCTTCCCAACCCAGGAATTGAATCGGAGTCTCCTGCATTACAGATAGATTCTTTACCAACTGAGCTCTCAGGGAAACCCATTGTGGTTTATAACAGGATATTGAATATAGTTCCTTGTGCTATACAATTGCTATTTATCTATTTTATATGCAATAGTTTGTATTTGGTAGTTCCAAACTATCCAATTTATCCCTTCCCCACCCCTTTTTCCTTTTGTTAAACATACATTTGTTTTCTATGTCTGTGAATTTGTCTCTGTTTCATAAATAAATTCATTTGCGTCATATTTTAGATTCTGCATATAAGTGGTATCAAATGGTATTTGTCTTTCTCTTTCTGATTTATTTCACTTTGCATGAATAAGCTCTAAGTCCATACAAGTTGCTGCCAATGTCATTATTTCATTCTCTTAATGGCTGAGTAATATTTCATTGTATATATGTATCACATCTTCTTTTTTAACGTATTTTTTTAGCTGGAGGATAATTGCTTTACTATGTTGCATTGGTTTCTGCCATACAACGCGTAAATCAGTCACAATTATATATCAGTTCAGTTCAGTCGCTCAGTCGTGT
>SJYT01054636.1:271216-304976 GCA_006410635.1 Cephalophus harveyi | reverse complement strand
TGTGACCCCATGGACTGCAGCACACCAGACTTGCCTGTCCATTACCAACTCCTGGAGCTTGCTCAAACTCATGCCCATCGAGTCAGTGATGTCATCCAACCATCTCATCTTCCATCATCCCCTCCTCCTCCTGCCTTCAGTCTATCCCAGTATCAGGGTCTTTTCCAATGAGTCAGTTCTTTGCATCAGGTGGCCAAGTATTGGGGCTTCAGCTTCAGCATTGGTTCTTCCAATTAATAGTCAGGACTGATTTCCTTTAGGATTGACTGTCTTGATCTCCTTGCAGCCCAAGGGACTTTCAAGAGTCTTCTCCGACACCACAGTTCAAAAAACATCAATTCTTTGGTGCTCAGCTTTCTTTATAATCCAACTCTCACATCCATATTTGACTATTGGAAAAGCCATAGCTTTGACTAGATGGACTTTGTTGGCATAGTAATGTCTTTGATTTTTAATATGTTGTCTAGTTTGGTCATACCTTTTTTTCCAAGGAGGAAGCATCTTCTAATTTCATGGCTGTAGTCACCATTTGCAATGATTTTGGAGCCCGACAAAATAAAGTCTGTCACTGTTTTCTTTGTTTCCCCATCTATTAGCCATGAAGTGATGGGACCAAATGCCATGATATTAGTTTTCTGAATGTTGAGTTTTAAGCCAGCTTTTTCACTTTCCTCTTTCACTTTCATCAAGAGGCTCTTTAGTTCTTCTTCACTTTCTGTCATAAGGGTGATGTCATCTTCATATCTGAGGTTATTGATATTTCTCCTGACAATCTTGATTCCAGCTTGGGCTTTATCCAGCCAGCATTTCAAATTATGTACTTTGCATATAAATTTTCTATGGACCTTAAAATCACCATATTTAAAAGTGGCTTAATAACTGTGGGGACTAGCATTGAACCTTTGTCAAACTACAGGCCAAATAGCTTAGAAGTAGATTATTTACACAGAAATGAAATATGTACTTTCACATACATAATGTGTACAACTATATGTAGATTTCTGTACATTTGTAGACAGGTTATGGAGTTGATCTTATCTGTCATATCTTACAAAATTTAACTGAGAAGCTTTTCGTCTGTGCTAGGGATTTTTAATATATATCATCTCATTTAATAGTTCCAGCATCTTTATGCCTTAATCATTCCTTCATTCCTTCCTCCTATCCTTTTTTCCTTTTCTTTTCTATTTTCAATCTTTCTACCCTGTTGGTGGTGGTGGTTTAGTTACTAAGTCATATCCAACACTTGCAACTCTATGGTCTGTAGCCTGCCAGGCTCCTCTGTCCATGGGATTCTCCAGGCAAGAATACTGGAGTGGGTTGCCATTTCCTTCTCCACCAGATCTTCCCAACACAGTGATCAAACCCAGGTCTCCTGCATTGCAGGCAGATTCTTTACCAATTGAGCTATGAGGAAAGACCTCTACTCCTGTTCTTCTGTTTCCCTTCTATAAATCTTCTTTAGACTTAATATGCAAGATAATGTATAATATATATAACTTTAGACTATTGCCTAAGATTTCTACAATTAAAGTTGCTCTGAATTATATTTATTTTCTGATTTTGTATCCATAGATGTACTTATATTCAGGATGGATAACTATAGGTAGAAATGTCTAGGAGTTCTGGGGGAAGTTAAGGATACATTTTTCAGAAATGACAATCTCAAACTATATCATCTTGGATAAATTATTTGATCTTTCTGACACAAATTTTGTTTATTTTTATATTGAAAACAATAATATCCACCTGGGATACCTAAGTAACAGCTGGAAACAATTTGCCTGATATAGTTTCAGGCATGCTGTTTTCGCTATATGGCAAGTTATGAGAACTCTGCCTATGAGACTGTGTGATAAAGTATATACAGAAGCATGTAAATGGCAGATGAAAAACTCAAAGAGAAGTTTAAGCTGTTAGTTCTAGGTAAAAGAAAGTTGAATAAAGTCTGATTTTCTGTAATGAGAATAACACTCTTTCCACTCCAGCACAGCAACCTTAATCATAAGGAGCTGCTGCTGCTAAGTAGCTTCAGTCCTATCTGACTCTGTGTGACCCCGTAGATGACAGCCCACCAGGCTCCTCCATCCCTGGGATTCTCCAGGCAAGAATACTGGAGTGGGTTGCCATTTCCTTCTCCAATGCATGGAGCACTGGTCATCTTTTGCTTTCTAATGTCTTCTAAATGTAGGACAGAACTGCAACTCCCTCACACACATACACACACAAATATATGCAATGAGCATACATTAAAAAGTTATTTTTAATTAAAATTTTATTTGATTTAAATTGAAATTATTTACATAATAGAGGAAAATTTCTCTGTAGAAGATAAAAATATCATATACCTCTAGTAGGAAAATAGGCAGATGTGTTATTTTCTTACAGCTTTTTTATGTAATGTCATGCATAATATATTCTTATGGCAAAAAATAAAGAAACAAAGTCTATTTACTGTTTGTTAATTTCATTGGCTGGCCCCCCAAATACAATTGTAATCTTTGTGTGTAAGAAGTTAAAAACATATCCTTAAGGAATTGGTAAAAAAAAAAAAAAAAAAAAGTCTCTTAATCACAAATAAAAACATTAGCTTTACAGTATTTTAAGTGCAGTCAGAGAATGCTCTGAAGTTCAGCTTCAATGAAAGGGAGAGAAAAAATGGAGACTATATGGATCATTACATATTGTACCACATTTTCCAATGGAATAAAAAAATAATTAAATAATTGACTTGAGTAATAGTACTTTCAAACCAAGTTCACACACACACACACCTTGCTTTTGTACATATGGTAAATGACACACTTCAAATTTTTTCACTAAAAAATTTAGAGTATCAGAGATGAGTCTTTGCAAGAGTAAAACAAACCAAGAAAAAAAAATTCATACACGGGATTAGAAATAAAAATATTCTTGTACTTTCCATCAGAGAAATGAAGGGAAATAATGTCTTTCCTGCAAGAAGGTGATTTTTAGTCGATCACTTTGCTCTATCAAAAATATACATCAAAAAGTAAATCCAATGCTACTTTCTGATTTTCGAGGTTTTAACATATGTGTCCCCTACTCACCCTTGCTGAGAGACCTATTGTAAAATAATAATCATCAAAATGAAGGATCACACTGAAAAGCAGTATATGGAAGCCAGTAAATAAGGATCCCACAGAGAAGTAAGGCAGGAAGAATAGGCAGCTTAATTCAGATAGGAAATTCCAGAAGGACATCTGGGCTTCCATCTGGAACAAAGTCAGTTCACATTGCTGAGGTCCCAGATGGAAATCTATGGGGAAGAAACAAACAGGCAAAAAAAAAAATGGAATTACTTATCATATTTCATCATGTTGACAGGGGTTTTATAGTAAGCTCAGGCACTTTGATGAAAAATGATAAATTGGACATCATCAGAGTAAAGATCTGCTTTTAAGAGATCCCCTTCAGAGAGTAAAAATTTAGACTGGGAGAAAATATTTGCACATCATATATTTAGCAGAATATTTGTATCTAGATGATGTAAAATGTCAAATTTCAATAAGAATACAAGCAAATATGTTAACAGTAAGCAAAAAATTTTAACAACTGCCAAAGAATATGTACAGATGAAAGATAAGTATTGGAAAGATGCTCAAGATCATTAGCAATTAAATTACAATGACACACATGTTAGAACAATTAAAATGAAAAAGGCTGCCCATACCAAATGTTGAACAGTGCTTGGAACAATTGATACCTCAAAAACTGTTGACAGTAAAGTATAATGGTAAACAAAACAAAACTTTGGAAAACGTTTTACAGTTTCCCAAAAAGTTATTCAGATATGACCAATAAAAATGCATATCCACAGAAGTCTTGTAGTTGAGTGTTTATAGCAGCTTTACTTATAATAGGCAATACTTATATTATTATAATAGACAATACCTGCAAACAACACCAATGTTCAATGACAGGAGAATGGATAAGCAAATTGTGGTAAATCCATAGGATGGATTACTATTCAGTAGAGTTGCACATGGTAAAAATATACAAAATACTTGCAAAATGGACAGACGTTAATATATCTGAAAGTAGTAAAAGAAAAAATTAGTAAAATTCAATGTAGACTTTGAGTGACAGCTTTGACATATTGTATATTTCTATACCTATAGCAAGATAAATGTAAACAAATTAGAAGTTAATGAGGTTTCTTGGGTCCACCGGGAAACTGCACTTATAGGGCAAACTGCCACCCTGAAATCTGAAGAGATAGGTGAATAGTGAGAGTCATAGCAGAGATGTCTTCTTTAGAGCTGAAACCACTGGAGACATAAATTGATAAGAACACTTACAAGTGAGTTTCAGTGAATTGCTGAAGGTTGAGTATGGACTCATTTGAAAAATAGAAACTCCCAAGAACTGTGTCCCTGTGCTTTAATGAGTTGTATCTCTAGAAGAACCACTGCATTCTTTTATATTTATTTATTTATTTATTTTAATTGGAGGCTAATTTCTTTACAATATTGTATTGGTTTTGCCATACATCAACATGAATCCGCCACAGGTATACACATGTTCCCCAACCTGAACCCCCCTCCCTCCTCCCTCCCTGTACCATCCCTCTGGGTCATTTCAGTGCACCAGCCCCAAGCATCCAGTATCATGCATGGAACCTGGACTGGCAGTTCATTTCAATGATCCCAGGGACCCAGGTAGGAGGACAGAAACAGAAATCCTTTTGAACTAAGCCCAGACCTCGCCACAGTGAGGGTTGTGGGTTCTTTTTTTAAGCTGAGGAAAAACCAATGCACTTAAAAATATATCAATAAGAACTTCCCAAATTAAATACATATATATATAAATAGAATATCAGATGACTATAGGACAATTTAAAAAACTTTGGCATATGTTTTGGAATACCAAAGGAGAAGAAAGTGTAGAACTGAATAAATATTTGAGGAATTAATAACTGAGATCTTCCCCAAATTGATGACAGCCAATAAACCACATATTTAGGGAGTTCAGAGCACACTAACAATATAAATACTATAAACAAAAACAAAATACCTCTACCTAGGCGTCACTATATTAAAACTACAGAAAATGATATAGAGAAATTTTAATGAAGTAAAACATCTTACCTTTAGAAGAAAACAGATAAGAAGTACTTTGTCAACAAAACAAACAAACCAGAAGAGAGTTCAGTTCTATTTTTAAACTGTTAAGGAGAAAAACATTCTAAACTAGAATTGTATACCCTGTGAAACTGTACTTTAAAAGTGAGAGATAAAGAAGAGAGAAAATCAAATTCTTGTTGATATTTCAGACCAACAAAAATGAAGAAAATCAACATAGGCAGACTTGCCACAGAAGAATATTAAAAGGAAGTTTGTTAGGGAGAGTGAAATATTTTAGGTCAGATACTCAGATCTACATTAAGAAAGGGAGTAGGACAAGAAATAAAGTAAAATTTAGCTTTCTTCTAAACCAATTTAAAAGTCTGTTCAAAATATCAATAGTAACACTATATCTGGTGATATGGATAAGTCAAGTGAATGACAGCAGTGCTGCAAGGATAGGAAAGATAATTTAAAACTACTCTGCTAAAAGGTACAGGTGATACAAATGAAGAATGTGTGCATGCTAAGTCACTTCAGTTGTATGTGACTCTTTGCAACCCTATGGATTGTAGCTGCCAAGCTCCTTTGTCTATGGGGTTCTCCAGGCAAGAATACTGGAGGGGGTTGCTGTGCCCTCCTTAAGGGGATCTTCCAGACGCAAGGACTGAACCCACACCTCTTTATATCTCATGCATTGGCAGACAGGTTCTTTACTACTAGAGTCACCTGGGAAACCCACAAATGAAGAATACTGCTATATAAAGGTGAAACTGGATTCAGTGAAAAAAGTAGATTGTAAACATTGGGACAAGGAATATAACTTAATACAAGAAGTATAGTTGACATGCTAAAAGTTGAGATGAGAGTTATATAAAATACCCAATCAAAACTAGACAACTTAGAAAAAGAAGCCTCTGAAAATGATTGAAATATAATTACAAAAATGAGTTTTTCAGGACAGAAGAAAAAAATTGGATCACTTAGATGTTGTCTATAAGAAGTCCACTTTAATATAAAGACAAAGGTAAAACTAAAGAGATATAATAACTTATATTACACAATATAATTTCTTTTGATTAATCAAAAGAAATCTGGGGTGGCTATATTAATTACAAATAAAGAAGCTTTTAGAACAAAGGACATTATCAGAAATAAATATATTAGATAATAAAAAAAGGGATACTAAATAAGAAAGGATTGAATTCTCATAGAAGATGTAATAATCCAAAATGCACATTCCCAATAATAGTGTATCAAAGTATTTTGGTAATAACTGATAAAACTGAAAGGAGAAATAGTGACTTCACTATTACAGTGGATATCCCTGTCAATAATTGATTAGCCAAAGAGGCAGAAACCTAATAAAGATAGCAATGACCATTTCAGCACTTTAAATCAGTTTGATCTAATTGTCATTGATAGAAAACCCACCCCAAAATTGAAGACACAATCTTTCTGAGTACACATGCAACATTTCATAAAATATGCCACATTCTAGGGCCTAAACACATACAAAAGCAATTTTTTAAAAGTGAAATCTTGCAAAGTATGTTCTCAAAATGCAGTGGAATAGAACTAGGATGCCATAATCACAAAGATAGTTGAAAAGTATCCAAGTATGTAGAAATTTAACATCATTTTTATCAAAGAAGTCTTAATAAAATTGTAATAAATTATTTTGAATTAAATGAAAATAGAATTCATCAATATTTATGGGATACAACAAAAACAGTGCACAGGGGAAAAAATCATAGCATTTAAATGTATATACTGAAAGGAGAAAAAAAATCTATAATCAGTAACTTAAGTTTTCACCTCAGGACATTAGAAAAAGAAGAATATTAGCCAACATAAGCAGAAAAAAAAGGGGTAAAAATTAGAATAGACAATAATTAGAACAGATATTAGTAAAATATTAGTAAAATTAGATCAGATAATAATAAATTTAAAAGCAGAAAAAAATCATCAAAAATACCAACTGCTAGCAAGATTGCTGAGTAATGAGAACTCCCATTCATTGCTGACAGGAATGAAGCATGAGGCCACCACTCTGGAAAATATTTTGGCAGGTTTTTTTTTTTTTTTTTCTGTTTTTATTTATTTTTTTTTCTTAATAAAACTAAAAAGAATATACCTTGCCAGTGCAGAAGACCCAGGAAACAGATTTCAGTCTTTTGGTTGGAAGATCGCCTGGAGAAGGAAATGACAAGTTGCTTCAATATTCTTACCTGGAAAATCCAGTAGACAGAGGAGCCTCTGGGGCTACAGTCCATGGGCTCACAAATAGTCAGACATGACTGAGCTCAGTAGCTCAGCACAAACACAGTTCTGCCACATTCTAAAAAACACAGCATGAAAGTAAAAGGCAGAGGTCTGGGGATGAAAAATAGTAATTTTAGGCAGAGAAACCTGACAAATACTAGCTGTAGCCAAGATTAACCTAAACAGTAATAATCATAATGACACAAGTTACCTTCAAAGCAATGTGATAAAAATGGCACTTCACCTCTGTGGTCCTTCTTCCAAAAACATGTTATTCCAGTCTAGACATGAAATAAGCATCATACAAATCCCAATTGAGGGGCAATCTACAAAATACTTGGCAGGTTCTCTTGAAAAATGCCAAGGTCATCAAAAGTAAGGCAAATCTGAGAAGCTGTCACAACCAAGAAGAGAGTAAGAAAATGTGATTACCTTATGTAACTCAGGAGCCTGAAAAGATCATGCTGCTGCTGCTGCTAAGTCACTTCAGTTATGTCCAACTCTGTGCGAACCCATAGACTGCAGTCCACCAGGCTCCCCCATCCCTGGGATTCTCCAGACAAGAACACTGGAGTGGGTTGCCATTTCCTTCTCCAATGCATGAAAGTGAAAAGTGAAAGTGAAGTCGCTCAGTAGTGTCTGACTCTCATGGACTGCATGGACTGCAGCCTACCAGACTCCTCTGTCCATGGGATTTTCCAGACAAGAGTACTGGAGTGCATTGCCGTTACTTTCTCCAGAAAAGATCATGGAGGGAAAACAAAAAACATGAGGATAAAAACTGAGAACTTTGGAATAAAGTAGGGATGGAGGAGCCTGACGGGCTGCCATCTATGGGGTCCCACAGAATCGGACACGACTGAAGCGACTTAGCAGCAGCAGCAGCAGCAGGAGCAGGGACTGACTAACTGAAGTTAATTGACTAATGTAAGATGTTAAAAATAGAGCAACGTGGAAACTTACATTACCAAATGTAGACAGCCAGTGGGAATTGGCTATATGACTCAGGGAACTCAAACCTGGGATCTGTAACAACCCAGGGGGTGGGATGGGGAAGCTTGCAGAAGCAAGGTTCAAGAGAAAGGGGACATATGTATCCCTACAGCTGATTCATGTTGCTGTTTGGCAGAAGCCAACACAATTTTGTAAAGCAATTACCCTTCAAACCCTGTATGCGAGACAGCAGAAGAGACACAGATGTACAGAAAAGTCTTTTGGACTCTGTGGGAGAGGGACATGGTGGGATAATTTGGGAGAATGGCACTGAAACATGTATAATATTATATAAGAAACAAATTGCCAGTCTAGGTTCGATGCAGGATACAGGATGCTTGGTGCTGGTGCACTGGGATGACCCAGAGAGATGGTATGGGGAGGGAAGAGGGAGGGAGGTTCAGGATTGGGAACACGTGTACACCCATGGAGGATTCATGTTGATGTATGGCAAAACCAATACAGTATTGTAAAGTAAAATAAATAAATAAATTAATTAATTAAAAAATTAAAAAAATATGTATAATAACATATAAGAAACGAATCGCCAGTCTAGGTTGGATACAGGATGCTTGGGGCTGGTGCACTGGGATGACCCAGAGAGATGGTATGGGGAGGGAAGAGGGAGGGAGGTTCAGGATTGGGAACACGTGTACACCCATGGAGGATTCATGTTGATGTATGGCAAAACCAATACAGTATTGTAAAGTAAAATAAATAAATAAATTAATTAATTAAAAAATTAAAAAAAATATTTTTTAATTAGGAGAAACTAGATGCTGTATTTTATACAAAGCACTGCACTCTTCCTCTAATTCTGTATATATGAAATTTGTAAGATTTAAAAAAAAAACTTCCATTTAAAAATTAAACATACATATATAAATAATTTGGTGACATAGAAATAATTTCTTGAAGAAAAAGATTAAAAAGTTGAATGTACAGACTTTGGTGCATTGGACAGAAAAGTCATGATTTTGAGTGGAGTGCCACTTTTACTTCATTAAGTGCCTCATGAAATATCATTTCAATAGCTTAAATTATTCACTTTTTAAACTTCAGTAGCTATAAAATAAAATTTAAGAATATCCCCAAATAATTTATCTATACTTTTGTCATTTTACTAGATGGCACTTGGTTTTGCATATGTTAGGGTCCCTTACAATAGTCTGCTGTCTATGGCATTTTGTATTTTTTCACTATGTCTTTGTGGTCTAATTTCTTCCTTTTCACTTTCATAATTTCTTTTCAGTACATTTTCTATTTTCCATGTGCTTTGTTGCAGTTTCTACTTTTCTCCTTTCTTAACTGTAGTTTAATCTCTTTTAACTTCTGTAAAACTTTTAGTAAGTAAATGTTATCTTGAGTTTGTCTCTGACAGTATTTTTTGCTCTATTTTCGCATAAAGCATATTGCAAATAAAACATTTTTTTTTTCAGTTTATGTTTTGACTTTCAAAGAGTAATTTACAAGTTTCATTTTAACATATAAGACTATTACAAACAGGATTTTCTTGACTTTACATATTTTGGTCTATATTTGAAATGATTTAGAAGTGGATATCTGTGGCCCTGCCAAAGCCAGTGACATTGTCCACTAGAGTTCCAGTTTCCTTACGTGTCTAGACATTCAGATCCTCAAAGAATATGAACTTACCGTAGAATTCACTGCATTTAAAAATCATTTATTCAGACTTCAACAATGGATAACTATATCTCTCTAGTGGATACTAAAAACTGTAGGGAACTCTACAGATTCTATAGCATTCAACATTGTCAAGAAATTGATATTATTTTTTTTAATTAATGATTTATTTTAAGATAATTTCTTTACAATATTATGATGGGATTTTCTATACATCGACATGAATCACCCTCTGGTGCAGATGTGTCTCCCCATCCTGAACCACCCTCCCACCTCCGTCCCCACCCCATTCCGCTGGGTGTTCCCAGAGCACCGGCTTTGAATGCCCTACTTCCTGCATTGAACTTGCACTGATCATCTCTTTTCTATATGATAATAAACATGATTCATTACTATTCTCTCAATTCATCCCACCCTCCCCTTCTCCCATGTAGTCCAAAAGTCTGCTCTTTACATCTGTGTCTCTTTTGCTGCCTTACATATAGGATTGTTATTACTGTCTTTCTTAATTCCATATGTATGTGTTAATATACTGTATTGGTGTTTCTCTTTCTGACTTCAGTCTGAATAATAGGCTCCAGTTTTGTCCACCTCATTAGAACTGATTAAAACACACTCTTTTATACAGCTGAATAATATTCCATTGTGTATATGTACCACCACTTCCTTGTCCATTTATCTGCTAATGGACATCTAGGTTGTTTCTAAGATTGTTGTTGTAAACAGTGCTGCAATGAACATTGGGGGTACATGTGTCTCTCAATTCTGGGTTTCTCAGTGTGTATGTCAAGGAGTTGTATTGCAGGGTCATATGGCAGTTCTATTTTCAGTATTTAAAGGAATCTTCACATTGCTCTCCACAATGACTGTACCAGTTTTTATTCCCACCAGAAAAAAAAGAGGATTCCCTTTTTCTCCACACCCTCCCCAGCATTTATTGTTTGGAGACTTTTTGATTGGCCATTCTAACTGGCATGAGATGATACCTCATTATGGTTTTCATTTGTATTTCTCTAATAATGAATGATGTTGAATATCTTTTCATGTGCTTATTAGCCCTCTATATGTCTTCTTTGGAGAACAGTCTGTTTAGTTCTTTTGGCCACTTTTTGATTAGATTGTTTGTTTTTCTGGTATTGAACTGATTGTATATATTTGAGATTAATACGGCAGTCTTTTCATCTTGTTTATAGTTCCCTTCATTGTGAAAAACTTTTAAGCCTAATTAGGTCCCATCTATTTATTTTTGCTTTAATTTCCATTACTCTGGGGTGTGGGTCATAGAGGATCTTGCTGTGATTTATGTCAGGCAGTGTTCTATGTTTTCCTCTAAGAGTCTTTAATCCATTTTGAGATTATTTCTATCTGTTGTGTTAGAAAGTGTTCCTTCTAACACATAGACATCACTAGATGGTAAATGCTGAAATAATATTGATTATATTCTTTGCAGCCAAAGATAAAGAAGCTCTATACAGTCAGCAAAAACAAGATGAGAAGCTGACTGTGGCTCACATCATGAACTCCTTATTGCCAAAATCACACTTAAATTGAAGAAAGTATGGAAAACCACTACAATATTCAGGTAAATCAAATCCCTTATGATTATACAGTAGAAGTTATAAATAGATTTAAGGGACAAAATCTGATAGACAGAGTACCTAATGAGATATGGACGTAGATTCGTGACATTGTACAGGAGACAGGGATCAAGACCATCCCTATGGAAAAGAAATGCAAAAAAGTAAAATGGCTGTCTGGGGAGGCCTTACAAATAGCTGTGAAAAGAAAGGAAGTGAAAAGCAAAGGAGAAAAGGAAAGATATTCCCATTTGAATAAAGAGTTTCAAAGAATAGCAAGGAGAGATAAGAAAGCCTTCCTCAGTGACCAATGCAAAGAAAGAAAACAACAGAATGGGAAAGACTAGAGATCTCTTTGAGAAAATTAGAGAAACCAAGGGAACATTTCATTCAAAGATGGGCTCGATAAAGGACAGAAATGGTACAGACCTAACAGAATCAGAAGATGTTAAGAAGTGGCAAGAACACACAGAAAAACTGTACAAAAAAGATCTTCATGACCTAGATAATCACGATGGTGTGATCACTCACCTAGAGCCAGACATTGTAGAATGTGAAGTCAAATGGGCCTTAGAAAATATCACTATGAACAAAGCTAGTGGAGGTGATGGAATTCCAGTTGAGCTACTTAAAATCCTGAAAGATGATGCTTTGAAAGTACTGCATTCCATTTGCCAACAAATTTGGAAAACTCGGCAGTGACCACAGGACTGGAAAACGTCAGTTTTCATTCCAATCCCAAAGAAAGGCAATGCCAAAGGTTGCTCAAACTACTGCACAATTACACTCATCTCACACGCTAGTAAAATAATGCTCAAAATTCTCCAAGTCAGGCTTCAGCAATATGTGAAATGTGAGCTTCCAGATGTTAAGCTGGTTTTAGAAAAGGCAGAGAAACCAGAGGTCAAATTGCCAACATCTGCTGGATCATCAAAAAAGCAAGAGAGTTCCAGAAAAACATATGTTTCTGCTTTATTGACTATGCCAAAGCCTCTGACTGTGTGGATCACAATAAAGTACGGAAAATTCTGAAAGAGATGGGAATACCAGAGCTCCTGATCTGCCTCTTGAGAAACCTATATGCAGGTCAGGAAGCAACAGTTAGAACTGGACATGGAACAACAGACTGGTTCCAAATAGGAAAAGGAGTATGTCAAGGCTGTATATTGTCACCCTGCTTATTCAACTTATATACAGAGTACATCATGAGAAACGCTGGACTGGAAGAAGCACAAGCTGGAATCAAGATTGTCTGGAGAAATATCAATAACCTCAGATATACAGATGACACCACCCTTCATGAAAGTGAAGAGGAAGTAAAAAGCCTCTTGATGAAAGTGAAAGAGGAGAGTGAATAAGTTGGCTTAAAGTTCAACATTCAGAAAAGTAAGATCATGGCATCTGGTCCCATCACTTCATGGGAAATAGATGGGGAAACAGTGGAAACAGGGTCAGACTTTATTTTTCTTGGCTTCAAAATCAGTGCAGATGGTGATTGCAGCCATGAAATTAAAGACGCTTACTCCTTGGAAGAAAAGTTATGACCTAACTAGATAGCATATTAAAAACAGATGGCATTGAAACATGTATAATATCATATATGAAAAGAATCACCAGTCCAGGTTCAATGCATGATACTGGATGCTTGGGGGTGGTGCACTGGGACGACCCAAAGGGATGATATGGGGAGGGAAGAGGGAGGGGGGTTCAGAATGGGGAACGCATGTGGTGGATTCATGTTGATGTATGGCAAAACCAATACAATATTGTAAAGCAATTAATCTCCAATTAAAATAAATAAATTTATATTAAAAAAAAAAGGCAGAGACATTACTTTTCCAACAAATGTCTGTCTAGTCAAGGTTATGATTTTCCCAGTGGTCATGTATGGATGTGAGAATTGGACTGCGAAGAAAGCTGAGTGCCAAAGAATTGATGCTTTTGAACCGTGGTGTTGGAGAAGACTCTTGAGAGTCCCTTGGACTGCAGGGAGTTTCAGCCAGTCCATCCTAAAAGAGATCAGCCCTGGGTGTTCATTGGAAGGACTGATGCTGAAGCTGAAACTCCAAGAGTTTGGCCATCTGATGCAAAGAGCTGACTCATTGGAAAAGACACTGATGCTGGGAGAGATTGGGGCAGGAGGAGAAAGGGTCGACAGAGGATGATATAGCTGGATGGCATGAACAGATAATGGACATGGGTTTGGGTATCTCTGGGAGATGATGATGGACAGGGAGGCCTGGAGTGCTGAGATTCATGGATTCAAAGAGTCAGATATGACTGAGCAGCTGTATTGAAATGAACTCAGAAAGTGTTGTAGTTTTATTCTTTTACATGTTGTTGACCAGTTTTCCTGGCACCACTTGTTAAAGAGATTGTCTTTTCTCCATTGTATATTTTTATGTCCTTTGTCAAAGATAAGGTGTCTATACATATGTGGATTTTTCTCTGGGTTAAGAAATGAATGGATTTTAGCAAGAAAGGATTGGAATGTTAGCTTCAATTCTCAAAACATTTTTGGTATACATCACATATAGCTACTACTTTCTCATATATTTTAGCAATGTATTTCAATGAAAATTCAAACTTTTTAATTTTTATGGCAACTGAAATGTATAGAAAATGGAAAGAATGCTTCATTTAGTTAAAAATGTGACTGAAAAATAAGATAATATTCCTTGTTAAATGTGAGGAGGAAAGAAGTATAAAATAAGGCATAATTAATTGATTTTTAATTTCACAAAACCTAGCCTGTTTCCTAAGAGCAAATAATCACATTGGTTAAACCTATGGTGCTATCATGCAATCATTTTCTATTTAACATTAATATTTCAAACTTCAGAACATGGCAACTTTGCTGAAGTGATATTTTAAAATTATGAGTTTAATATTACTAAACAATTTGTAACTCCTTAGGGAGAGGTAGGGAATGAAAATCCATATGGTCTAAGAAATAGAGAAAATAAAAACATAGATCCAAAGATTATTTATATTAAACCATTTATCTTTCTTTGAGAATTTGAATTTTGTTATGAGAATGGATTGCAACTATTTAAGGAGTAGAATGATTTGCACAGAAAAAACCCTCAATAAATGTTAGTTATTATTTTTTAAATAACCTTATATATTAAATCTCAAAATTGCTGTTTGGTTTCTTGCCCTTGGAGAGTAATGGTGCCTTACAACAGACCTGACACCCAATTCCTTCCTCCTCATTGAGAGTGAATGATGAAGCTGAACAGGGAAAGAGATGCACACTGTTTCTGGGCATCATCCCTTCATTGAACCATTTTATACTTCCTTTTCTCTTTGCCTTCTACTCTCCCACCATTTCTTCAGAAGTTGGATGAATACTCATTCCTGTCTCTTATACACATCTAGATGTGTATAAGAGACAGGAATTTTTCTCTTAACTTTTATAAATCCACCATCTAATTTTCCTGTCCTTATTACATCAGTTAAACTATATTTAGCCATCAAATTTAGTAAAGCCAGATCATAGTTTACATGTAAGTACTAAATTTGTAAAAAAAAAAATAAAAATAAAGGATGTTTCCTTCTATTGTTTTCCTTAGAAACATGTAGTTATTTTGAACTTTCATCTTTCATCTATCTCTAGAACATTATAATTCTTCAGGATTTTGTCTGTCATCTTTCACTTAAGTCCTTGTTCTCACTGTGGTGTCTTGTTCACGATCAGGTTTCCGAATAATCTTCCTACACTAGCTGTCTCCTCTTTTCCCTTGCTTCTATCTCAACTCTGACCTTAAAATTTACTCTACGGCCCCCCTTCTAGACTCCTGCCTAGGATGTTCATCCTCTGTGTTGTTGGTAGCTTTATTGACATTTCTAAAACAATTTCTCCCCATCACCTACCCTCAATTTTAGTCTAATCTGTGGTATCTCAAATATGATGTAGACTATCCAAAGGTCAAGCACAGAACATTAGAATTTTTATGTCTGTCCATTTTATTTTTGATACTTATAATTTTTATTTTGGCATATGTTTTATCAAGTATAACATGTAATGTATAAAAAGAAACAGCTATTTATTGTAAAATCATACTTCATAATAGGGTGAAAAAAGAAAAATGATCAGTTATCATAGAATCAATTACAAATTCACTACAAATTTCCATAGTTCATGATATTATGTATCAAGCGTTTCCCTGGTGACTCAGTGGTAAAGAATCTGTCTGACAACACAGGAGACCTGGGCACTACCCTGGGTCAGGAAAATTCCCTGTAGAACGAAAGAGCAACCCACTCCAGTATTCCTTCCTGGGAAATCCATGGACAGAGGAGCCTGGTGGGGTATAGTTCAAGGGATCGCAAAAGAGCTGGACACAACTTGTGGCCTAAACAAAACCAATGCAAATGAGTTACTAACATTATTTCTAATCCTCACTCAGTTATCTTTTATTGAATGCCTATCAGAATCTGATCACTATAATAGGCACATTATATGTAAATCATTCTTTGCTTAGGTACAATTTATTTGTTTGAATACATTTCCTTAATTTTAAGGTCATTTAAGATAATTTGTTTATTGGAATGGGAGAAATTTTATCTATGTTTTATTAACTATTGACTCTAAGTTGTGCTTTTGTTGTTGTTAGAGAAATGTAACTACGAAGCTTCTGTTAAAGTGATTTAGCTCACGTTATCTAAAATTACTCAGTTGTTTTTTCTTTTAAATATTATCTTGGTAGTGTCAGTTCTGAGTGATGTTCATGTTGTTGTCATGCACAATGTTATGAATACTTTCATCATTACTCTGGATTTCTTGGCTCAAGATTTTAATAAGATGGCAATACCACAAATGGGGTGAAAATAATCCCTGAATGCAACTCTTCTACATACCATGAACATATGTCTATGTTTAGAAGTGAGCAGAATGTCACTTGGCTTTCACTTTGGACAGAATTTGAAGAGTTCTTTTAAAATGAAGAATGGAGTTCAAATTTGAGTTCACATTACAGCTCTTTATTCACGTACATCTGTATGTGATGTTCATACTATTTTTGACTCTTGTAAAAAACAAAGCATTTTGTTTTTGGCATATTTAGATGCAAACTGACCTCAGAGAGTTTTTTTGCCCCCTCCGTGGCTTGCCATTTTATTTATTTATTTTTTAAGATGGAAATGGAAAACATCAAGTCACTTTCTCTTAGAAAATATAAATGTACAATAATTAGGGACACAGAGAATTCTGAGAAGTACAGGATTAGCCACGCAGCAATATGAGCTCACATCTGCAACTAGTCTAAAAACTGTCATACAGATCTAATTCTGCTTCAGTGCAAATGTAATTTGCTGGTGACTGTGTTTGTTTAAACCTATTGACTACTTAATTTTTTATCATATTTTTAAACTAGGCTACTGGGAAAATAATGCACCTGTGCAGGCTGATACTATGTTAAGTTTGTGATTTACAGCCACAAAAGCTTTTCAATATTGCCTAGTGATCCTTCTGTTTTTCTTTTAAAATAACATTCTCTCACATATCTTCACTGCTAATTTGAAATCTTGCCCATTGCTCTCTTTTCTCCAATATAACCATCTCCTCCAACCACCTCTTCTTTCACAGAGACAATTGAAAATCCCACAAGATAAATTATTCAACTTCCTTCCACAACTCTATCAATATACAGTGATCTTTCTTCTTTCCTCCTACCCTGTACTGTGTTCATTGCAACTCCATCTGCTTTATTATCTCTGTAGGTATTCCTTCCTTATGATTCAAATAAGATCAAGTTTTTCCCATCTTAAAACAATCTTACAAAACATTTACATACATCTTGAAATTCAAAAATATGTGATAAATATGATAAAATTTGAAATCCAAGCCCAGATTCTCTACTACACTCATACCTGTACATACCATTGATAACTGGGTATTCTATAGGAAAATAACTCAGACATACTTCAAAATCAATATACACTTAAGTGATTCTGACATTCCCTCTCCTTTATCATCTTGTTCCTGCATCTGAGTTTCTTTTTCTCCCCTTGGGTCAGCAGCCATCAAGAGCTTACTTGCATATTTTATTACTTGCATCAAGACCTAGCATTTCCATATTTCTGGAGTCCACTGGTGTTGTTATATTTCTAGTGCCACTGCATTAATCAGACCATCATTATTATTTCATTAGATTACAGTGTTTGCCCCCTTTCCAAATTCTCAACTCTCCCTGGTGTATCCACAAATACCTTCCTCACATTCCTATTAAACCAATGTCCTTACTCTTGTTAATCTCCTACATAAGATCTTCAAGAGGCTTTTCAATTCCCCTGGATAAAATGTGACCTTCTCTACCAACAATGCCTGATCCTTCTTGAGATAATCTTTATCTGAATTGAGTGCATATTTTATTATAAGTTCTTTTCCCTCTACTTTTAGAAGCTAAACTTCTCATTTCTTGGAAAGCATACAGTGTCACACTATTTCCAAAATCTTCAGATAACTGTTTTCTCCTAGAGTTCTCCTTCCTTGGCAATTTTCCTAAATGATTCAACTTCATTGTCCAGCTTATCCTTGTTTCCTATTAAATGCCCCTGTGGCATCTTCTTAGAGGGCTCTAGACTATCTTTTCGATAGCAAGTTGATGATGTTGCTTGCCCATTAATCTGTGTCTATCACTAAATTCTCAGTTCTTTACATCAACACCTAACTCCACTTGATCATTGACCAATACCTAGAACTCAGCATATTGTCTTGCATGTACATTGGGATCAAATATATTTGTTGAAAGTATCTTTTTAACGTTTAGATTATTATTTATTTAAATTCAGAATTTATATTTAACATATTTTAAATGAACATGATTGTGCATAAATTTTAGTTCTAAGCTATAATTTAACACTTTCCACATAAATCTTAAGGTAGCAATAGTATATTGCATACATTTTATCTTATAGATTTATAATATACAAAATTGAATTTACCAAATTGTAGTTTATAACTTGGGGCTTACCAGGTGACTCAGTGGTAAATAATCTACTTGTCAAGGCAGGAAATATGGGTTTGATCCCTGGGTCGGGAAGAGCCCCTGGAGAAGAAAATGGCAACCCAATCAAATATTCTTACCTAGGAAATCCCATGGACAGAAGAGAATGGTAGGGCTACAGTCCATAGTGTCACAAAAGAGTCAGCCATGCCTTCATGACTAAACAACAGCAATAACAATTTATAACACAGGTTTAATTTCTACGTGACCTACAATACTCATCAATATATTAGATTTACCATAAATATTTGATATAAACTAAAAATTAACAACATGGTGGCATGAAATAATTTATTTTAACAATATTTAAAGACTATTGTTTCTATATACTAGAGAATGCTGTGTAGTCCTGTCTCTTATACACATCTTATCTTGTTAATTCAATATACTATATTAATTTATTTAAATTAACCTTTTGAATGTATTCTTATTTTTAAAGCAATGGAGGGAATGAAAATCCATATGGTCTAAGAAATAGAGAAAATAAAAACATAGATCCAAAGATTATTTATATTAAACCATTTATCTTTCTTTGAGAATTTGAATTTTGTTATGAGAATGGATTGCAACTATTTAAGGAGTAGAATGATTTGCACAGAAAAAACCCTCAATAAATGTTAGTTATTATTTTTTAAATAACCTTATATATTAAATCTCAAAATTGCTGTTTGGTTTCTTGCCCTTGGAGAGTAATGGTGCCTTACAACAGACCTGACACCCAATTCCTTCCTCCTCATTGAGAGTGAATGATGAAGCTGAACAGGGAAAGAGATGCACACTGTTTCTGGGCATCATCCCTTCATTGAACCATTTTATACTTCCTTTTCTCTTTGCCTTCTACTCTCCCACCATTTCTTCAGAAGTTGGATGAATACTCATTCTGAGTTTAGCCATGTGTAGAACAAAATTTTCCATGAATATTGTACAAATGTGGAAGCTCTATCCTCTTGGATTACAAGAACATTATTGGTCACCAATAGATGCCTTAAGCCTGATATTTGTGAGAAAATATTACATAAATAGTATACTTGAACCATTTTTATTTTAGGTGTTTGTTAAAGAAGTTTTTCTAAAACTAATCAGAGAGGGATACTTGTATCTGAAAAAAAATAAACCACATAAAAGAAGGGTCTTGACTAGTGTGTTTCAGTTATGTTGAAACTTGGTATAAAAAATTTCAGTGAATTGCTAGTTTAATTGTCTAATGAGACCAATACGTTTCAGAAGCAGATGAGTATATAGTGCAGGAAGAGATACAATGTATCTTGACCACAGTTTTCCTGGCTTAGTTTCACAAAGAAGGTGCCTGCTGCTGATGACACAGTCTTTGCAGAAAGCAAGTAAGAATTTTCTATATCATTAAGTTAAGAAAACGTCATTAACTTTTTTTTTTTTAGTTTTCTGTTTTAAAGGGCATCTTAAATAGTTGAACTCTACCGTTCTTGATCAAAATTCAGTCATCAAATCTGCTTGCACTTTAGGACTACAAAAAGAAGCCAGTTCCTGGGAATCTCTGAATCAAGTCTCTGCTTAGAAATTTCCAGCAATGTTAAAAGCGTGTTTTGCAACAATTCATTATTACACTTTATGATAGATTACAAGGCACAATTTTCAAAATGACTAGCAAACTAATTATGCTTGTGAGCCTGGTGATTCTTTGTAGCATGTTTGCAAATGTAAAAACAACATGCAAAAGGCACTTGGTGAAATAATGGCATACACAGCCCTCAGTGTATGTGGTAAATTGGACACTAAAAGAAGAAATGTGCCTGAATGTCAGGCAGAGATTGCTGGCTTGGAGATGTAAATACAAAAATAAATAATTCTGGCAATCAAGTTGTTTACCAGATTTGCCCTTTGTAAATTCAAATAGGAGATATCCCCGTAATTTCCTCTGAACCATCTCTTCAATATACAGAAATAATGAACATTTCTGAAGCATTGTTCATTGACTGCAAAATACCAAAACTGAAGATCAGTTGTGGTTGATTTAAATCTGAAGATCAGATTTAGTTTGGTTGCAAACTAAAAGGAATGCACAGTTAATTTTTAGTGGCTAAGTGTTAGAACACATTATTTTATCACAGTAATGGTTCATCCTTTTGTCAACTGGGCCTTGGCCTAAATGTGACAGTAAAAGAGCAATTGTGCCAGGAGAATCATAGTTCAGAACTTTGCTCTGGGCATGGTCGATGTCTTACAGAAGTTTGGAGCAAGACGTACAGCTGTCATTGTCAGCCTCCATTCTCTGGGAAATACTTCTAGGAGTTGGATGAATGCTCTTGTAAATCATGTAAAAATAATGGCAGTGACATTAACACAACATAAAAATAGAATAAGAAGGGTATGAATATATCCATCACCTACCATTTATAGGTAAGATTATTTTTAAAAATAACATCACTATTAAAATAGTAAAATAGACTGAATTCCTACATGGTTACTTACCTACAGGCAGGCTACATTTTTAGGAATTTGGTAAAATTTTTAGAATTGGCTAAATTTGATTTCCAAGAATATAAAAATCCTATCAAATATTCTTTAAAATATATGCCAATTTAAAGAAGATTCCTTAAAAATACATGTGTTTTATGCTGAAATACCTATTTTTACATCATTCTCCAAATTCACTCTTAATATATCATTAAAAAATTTCAGAATAATATGTTTTAGTTTTTAAATAAAATTCCCAAGGTTATGGTATTTGAGGAAAGCAGTTCTGGATGATAGTGTAGAATGAAGGGTATCATTGAGTTGAGGATAATTAAAAAAAAAAAAAAAAAACTACCTTGTTGAGGGGAAAGTATTGAACCTGCTTGGGAGAGTTAGAGAAAAATAAATAATTGTGAACACAAAGCAGTGTTCTCTATAGTGTTTGGATGACACTCTATAAAGTGATTGATAGATCAAAATAGCAAGGAGGGACATAGCTTGCTATAATTATTAACTTTAAAAAAATGTTAAATGATTTTCATATGCTAAATTAGAGGCACTGATGAGGAAAGTTTACAAAGGAAGATATTTGGTCAGTGGATGAAGCAAGAAGAAGGGCAATTTAAAAACAGTGTAACCTTAGGTTACCTGAGGCTGATATGAGAATTTAAGAGACATAGACTATTTCTACTCGAAAGTTTACTAAGGAATTTGAATTATCAAAGGAAAGTGAAGAGAAACATTTAAAAGCATATAGGGAACATTTGATGTTTGAGAATGTGTGAAAGAATTTCTTTCAATGACAATTCCAGATACCTGGCATGTAGAGTTAATAGAGGTCCTGGGTGAGAAATGATCTAACAAAGGGCATCTAACAAACCTGGCGTAGGTTGCAATGACAGGATGTGAAAATATGTAACAGACCCACAGTACATTTTGATCAGGAGAAGGGAATGCAAAGAGCAGCCCATGTGGCTGGAGCAGGCTAGACTCAGGGCTATAACTGCAATTTTGTTGGGCAAACTTGAAGGGCTTCAACAAGGTTGTTCTGTGTGCCTGAGAAGACTCCATTGGAGCCAGACTTGAGGGGACTGTATCATAAAATGCAATGGAAAGACTCATTAGGCTCCAAAATTCAATGATTCAAAATGTAATTTTAGACTCCTTAGGGAGGAAGTTCTTAGTCTATTTCAGAGCTTAATCCCAGAAATATCCACTGGAGATCCTCTCTATGTGACTGGGATCAAATTCCTTTTTGACTCTACTGGCAGTGGTGATAAAAGATGTAAGTTACCCCGACTCAAAGGGTAGCAGACAATTAAAATTAAGACAGGGAAAAAAAAAAAAAAAAAAAGCACTCAAGTTTCTGATTTAGGGTGAATGAAAATGTAATTTAATTAAAAGCTTTATGGTTTTTCCAGTAGTCATGTATGGATGTGAGAGTTGGACTGTGAAGAAGGCAGAGTGGTGAAGAATTGTTGCTTTTGAACTGTGGTGTTGGAAAAGACGCTTGAGAGTTCCTTGGACTGCAAGGAGATCCAACCAGTCCATTCTGAAGGAGATCAGCCCTGGGATTTCTTTGGAAGGAATGATGCTAAAGCTGCAACTCCAGTACTTTGGCCACCTCATGTGAAGAGTTGACTCATTGGAAAAGACTTTGATGCTGGGAGGGATTGGGGGCAGGAGAAGAAGGGGACGACAGAGGATGAGATGGCTGGATGGCATTGCTGACTCGATGGACGTGAGTCTGAGTGAACTCCGGGAGATGGTGATGGACAGGGAGGCCTGGCGTGCTGCGATTTATGGGGTTGCAAACAGTCAGACACGACTGAGTGACTGAACTGAACTGAACTAAAGCATACATTTTAGCCTGTCCAGAGAATTTTAGACAATATTTGGCCAGAAAAGTCTCTACCATCTATTATAATATTAACTGGCAAAGATGCAATCATATATTATGAGATATTATTTCAACACTTTTATTGTGATTGCATTGAATTATTTTCCAATGTTATTTATTAGTAACTTAACAGTATATAATATAACTAAAATTTAAACATGTAAAATGCCTAATATTATTTTTTAAAACACTGAGCATATATCATTATTATATTCTAGTTATGAAAAATTACTTTGATTTTAAGCCCCAGAAGACAGCAAAATATTAGAATATTAGAAATAGTCTGTATCTTTTTGAGAATAGAAAGAAATTGAGAATGTTTACTGTACCATTTTGTTAGCACTACCATAACAAAGAACCACAGTGTGAGGGGCTTCAACAATAGAAGTTTATTTTCCCAAACTTCTAGAGGCTAAGTGGTCCCAATCAAGCTGTCAGGACTGGTTTCTCTGAGGCCTCTGTTTAGTGCATTGTCAGCTGTCTCCCTGTGTCTTCAACTTCCTTTCCTCTGTGGTATCTGTGCATCCTCTACTCATAAGGACATCAGTTGTTTTTGATCAGGACCTAAACTGACTCAATGGACATGGGTTTGAATAAACTCTGGGAGCTGGTGACAGACAGAGAGGCCTGGCGTGCTGTAGTCCATGGGACTGCAGAGTTGGGCAAGACGGAGTGACTGAACTGAATTGAAAATAGTCACTTCACTTAATCTTTACTATCTCTCTAAAGACCCTGTCTTCAGGGAAGTCACACTATCAGGGTAAAAGTATTAGGATTGCAAGATAAGAATGTTGTGGGGGAGTCACAGTTTAGCCCATTACACCCACACGGACTGAAACAGACAATGAACTATTGAATACATAACTAGTATTTAGCTTTTATGTATGGGAGCATGTTGGCACACAATCATATTAACTTATATTTTTATTGTTTTGGAGATTGTTTAGGGAGTAAATGCAAGATGAGGAGTTCTGCATTAGTGAACAGGGATGTCAGTCTATAAGGAACCTGAAAAGCAACAGCTGGGAAAAATGTCTCACAAATTAAATTAAAATTTCACTATAATGGGTGACAGGGATATTGTGAATTTATTTGAAATGGTTTTGTATGGACATTTGCCCACTGGAATTTTGTCAGCCCCTGAAATTTTGTAGACACATTCCTCTGTGAAGGATATGTGCAATTCTGTGTAATTAATTGCATAGAAATATATGCTATGCAATGTTTGGGCTATAGGAAAACATAGCTTGTACAAGTGGGATTTGGAAAAAGGTATCAGGTCAGTTCAGTCGCACAGTCATGTCCGACTCCTTGCAACCCCATAAATCGCAGCACGCCAGGCCTCCCTGTCCATCACCATCTCCCGGAGTTCACTCAAACTCATGTCCATCGAGACAGTGCTGCCATCCAGCATCTCATCCTCTGTCGTCCCCTTCTCCTCCTACCCCCAATCTCTCCCAGCATCAGAGTCTTTTCCAATGAGTCAATTCTTTGCATGAGGTGGCCAAAGTACTGGAGTTTCAGCTTTAGCATCATTCCTTCCAAAGAACACCCAGGGCTGATCTCCTTTAGAATAGACTGGTTGGATCATCTTGCAGTCCAAGGGACTCTCAAGAGTCTTCTCCAACACCACAGTTCAAAAGCATCAATTTTTCAGGGCTCAACTTTCTTCACAGGCCAACTCTCACATCCATACACGACTACTGGAAAAATCACAGCCTTGACTAGACCTACCTTTGTTGGAAAAGTAATGTCTCTTCTTTTGAATATGCTATCTAGGTTGGTCACAACTTTCCTTCCAAGGAGAAAGCATCTTTCAATTTCATGGCTGCAGTCACCATCTGCAGTGTTTTTGGAGCCCCCAAAAAATAAAGTCTGACACTGTTTCCACTGTTTCCCCATCTATTTCACATGAAGTGATGGGACCGGATGCCATGATCTTATTTTTCTAAATGTTGAGCTTTAAGCCAACTTTTTCATGCTCCTCTTTCACTTTCATCAAAAGGACTTTTAGTTCCTCATCACTTTCTGCCATAAGGGTGGTGTCATCTGCATATCTGAGGTTATTGATATTTCTCAGGCAATCTTGATTCCAGCTTGTGCTTCTTCCAGCCCAGCGTTTCTCATGATGTACTCTGCATATAAGTTAAATAAGCAGGGTGACAATATACAGTCTTGATGTACTCCTTTTCCTATTTGGAACCAGTCTGTTGTTCCATGTCCAGTTCTAACTGTTGCTTCCTGATCTGCATACAGGTTTCTCAAGAAACCTATATAGGTGGTCTGGTATTCCCATCTCTTTCAGAATTTTCCACAGTTTATTGTGATCCACACAGTCAAAGGCTTTGACATAGTCAATAAAGCAGAAATAGATGTTTTTCTGGAACTCTCTTGCTTTTTCCATGATCCAGCGGATGTTTGCAATTTGATCTCTGATTCCTCTGCCTTTTCTAAAACCAGCTTGAACATCTGGAAGTTCACGATTGATGTATTGCTAAAGCCTGCCTTGGAGAATTTTGAGCATTACTTTACTAGTGTGTGAGATGAGTGTAATTGTGTGGTTCTGTGAGCATTCTTTGGCATTGCCTTTCTTTGGGATTGGAATGAAAACTAACTTTTTCCAGTCCTGTGGCCATGCTGAGTTTTCCAAATTTGCTCTCGTATTGAGTGCAGCACTTTCACAGCATCATCTTTCAGGATTTGAAACAGCTCAACTGGAATTCCATCACCTCCACTAGCTTTGTTCGTAGTGATGCTTTCTAAACCCACTTGACCTCACATTCCAGGATGTCTGGCTCTAGGTGAGTGATCACATCATCGTGATTATCTAGATCATGAAGATCTTTTTTGTATAGTTCTTCTGTGTATTCTTGCCACCTCTTCTTAATATAGTCTGCTTCTGTTAGGTCCATGTCATTCTGTCCTTTATCGAGCCCATCTTTGCATGAAATGTTCCCTTGGTATCTCCAATTTTCTTGAAGAGATCTCTAGTCTTTCCCATTCTGTTGTTTTCCTCTATTTCTTTGCATTGATCACTGATGAAGGCTTTCTTATGTCTCCTTGCCATTCTTTGGATCTCTGCATTCAGATGCTTATATCTTTCCTCTTCTCCTTTGCTTTTTGCTTCTCTTCTTTTCACAGCTAATTATAAGGCCTCCCCAGACAGCCATGGGGATGGTCTTGATCCCTGTCTCCTCTACAGTGTCACGAACCTCAATCCATAGTTCATCAGACACTCTATCTATCAGATTTATCCCTTAAATTTTTTTCTCACTTCCATTGTATAATCATAAGCGATTATATTTATGTTATACGTGAATGATCTAGTGGCTTTCCCTGCTTTTTTCAATTTAAGTCTGAATTTGGCAATAAGGAGGTCATGATCTGAGCCACAGTCAGCTCCCAGTTTTGTTTTTTCTGACTGTATAGAGCTTCTCCATCTTTGGCTGCCAAGAATATAAGCAATCTGATTTCAGTGTTGACCATCTGGTGATGTCTATGTGTAGAGTCTTCTCCTGTGTTGTTGGAAGAGGGTGTTTGCTATGACCAGTGTGTTCTTTTGACAAAAGTCTATGAGCCTTTGCCCTGCTTCATTCCATTTTCCAAGACCAAATTTGCTTGTTACTCCAGGTGTTTCTTGAATTCCTATTTTTGCATTCCAGTCCCCTATAATGAAAAGGACAACTTTTGGGGGTGTTTGTTCTAAAAGGTCTTGTAGGTCTTTATAGAACCGTTCAACCTCAGCTTCTTCAGCATTACTGGTTGAGGCATAGACTTGGATTACTCTATAGCAGTTAGAAAATGAAAATTTAGAAGTTTGTGCATAGCTTCTGAGAATCCAAGAAGTCTTTTATATTTTTCCAAAGGATTTTATATTAAGCTTTGTTTCATTGATTTGATTTTACTGTGGAAATAATCAGTCTGAGTTCCATTCTCTTAGAACAAAATTTTAAGTATAAAATATATTATTTTTGACATAATATGTTGAAGTGCAATGCTGTTGAGCAGAATGCTAGTGCTTATTTTGTCTTGCTTGACTGAAACTTCATGCACCAGTTTTTATTCAAATGGTATAATACCTTTATATTTTCCTAGTTTGAGTCATTACCTTGGCAACAAGGTAGGGCTAAAACACAGCAAACATTTGAATGAGTCACGTTGTATATTATCCCTGCAATGTTACCAGGGTATGTTGAAGAACTAGGACCTACATGTAGTTATCTACTCCCAAAACATAATTAACACATTCAGATAAAGTGTTACTGACTTGTTAAATTCAGAAAAAGTGTTACTATAATCTGAATGAACACATTCAGTTTATCATAAAAATTAGCTAAAGCTCAAATACCAACAATCATCAAAGTATTTTTAATAGTGTTATGTGGTGTGTGTGTATATACTCAGTTGTGTCCAAATCTTTGTGATCCCATGGACTGACTGTAGCCCACTAGGCTCCTCTGTCCATGGGATTCTCCAGGCAAGAACACTGGAGTGGATTGCCATGTGCTCCTCCAGGTGATCTTCTCAACCAGCGACTGAACCTGAGGCTCTTATGTCTCCTGTATTGGTAGGTTCTTTACTACTAATGCCACTTGAGAAGCCCTGTCTTGTGGTAAAAGGATGGAAAAACTGAGATTAAATTTACTGAAATTAATTTTGTTTCAACTTAAATCCATCTTCATGAGGCACTATTTCTAAATTAAAATTACATTTTTTATAAATTTTATGATACTAAAAATGAAAGAATTTAGGAAAAATCTATGATCAATGAAAACAATCTATGAATACAATGTAAATATTTTAATTTAGTTGAAACACTGATTTTATTTTATCTTTATAAGCATAACTTGTTCAAAAATAATTGACCAATGGCAATGACATATCTGTTTCCATGGGAACTATAGAAATATTACTGCAAGTAGCTTCCTTTGTGAATGTGAGGAACCATTTTCAGGTAAAAATACACGTGTATGTATATATCAGTTCAGTTCAGTTCAGTCGCTCAATCGTGTCCGACTCTGCGACCCCATGAATCACAGCACGCCAGGCCTCCCTGTTCATCACCATCTCTCGGGGTTCACTCAGACTCACGTCCATCGAGTCCGTGATGCCATCCAGCCATCTCATCCTCAGTCATCCCCTTCTCCTCCTGCCCCCAATCCCTCCCAGCATCAGAGTCTTTTCCAATGAGTCCACTCTTCGCATGAGGTGGCCAAAGTACCGGAGTTTCAGCTTTAGCATCATTCCCTCCAAAGAAATCCCAGGGCTGATCTCCTTCAGAATGGACTGGTTGGATCTCCTTGCAGTCCAAGGGACTCTCAAGAGTCTTCTCCAACACCACAGTTCAAAAGCATCAATTCTTCGGCGCTCAGCCTTCTTCACAGTCCAACTCTCACATCCATACATGACCACAGGAAAAACCATAGCCTTGACTAGACGGACCTTAGTTGGCAAAGTAATGTCTCTGCTTTTGAAAATGCTATCTAGGTTGGACATAACTTTTCTTCCAAGGAGTAAGTGTCTTCTAATTTCATGGCTGCAGTCACCATCAGCAGTGATTTTGGAGCCCAAAAAAACAAAGTCTGACACTGTTTCCACTGTTTTCCCATCTATTTCCCATAAAGTAATATATACATACACACAAATAGTTTTAATTTTGTCATTTATTTCAGCTTAAACTTGAAATGTTTCAATTATTACTGATGAATGCAAGCTTAGTGACTATATACTCAGACTTTTTAGGGATAAAATTAAGAGATCAATTTGATTAACAGTTAATTATTCTGCTACATGTTTCATAATATACGGAGAATCTGGACACAAGTTAAACAGTCATGTTATCATGATAAAATATATTTTATTCTTAGTTACAAACATTCATTTATAAATAGTGTATCTTTTGCACATATTTACAAAATTGTATCTACCATTTCTCCTTATATAACAAGTCATTTCTGGCAAATTCCCTTTCATAAAGAGTAAAACAGTTTTATTCCTTCTTGAATGAATTTAAAGATGTGAAACAAAATCATTGTTGTAACCAATAGTACTTTTTTAAACTTTTCATTAAATATTTAACAATGAAATTGTGTTTAAACCATTCTTATCTCATTTTTGATCTCTCCTATAGTTTTCATATTCTGGGAAATATACCTGACCATCAATATATTTAAAAATTATTTTGGGCAACGGTGTCTCCTGTCACGTGTAGACACTTAAAGAATCCTTTCCTGGTAAAAGTAAAAGTTGTGTCTCTCAAACTGTGAAGAGTGATAGCTTCAAATGTTTCTCTTACACATACATCCACCTACCATACTTGAGATAGATTTGAAAGTTTAACAGGATGTGTCAGTTCAGTTCAGTTCAGTTGCTCAGTTGTGTCCAACTCTTTACCACACAGTGGGCTGCAGCACCCCAGGCTTCCTTGTCCATCACCAACTCCTGGAGCTTAATAAAGCTAATGTCCATCAAGTCGGTAATGCCATCCAACCATCTCATCCTCTATTGTCCCCTTCTTCTCCAGCCTTCAAACATTCCCAGCATCAGGGTCTTTTCAAATGAGTCAGTTCACATCAGATGGCCAAAATATTGAAAATCAGCTTCAGCATGAGTTCTTCCAATGAAAATTCAGGTCGGATTTCCATTAGAATTGACTGGTTGGATCTCCTTGCAGTCCAAGGGACTCTCAAAAGTCTTCTCCAACACCACAGCTCAAAAGCATCAATTCTTCAGTGCTCAGCTTTCTTTATAGTCCAACTCTCACATCCATACAAGACTACTGGAAAAACCATAGCTTTGACTAGATGGAACTTTGTTGGCAAAGTAATGTCTCTGCTTTTTAATATGCTGTCTAGGTTGGTCATAGCTTTTCTTCCAATGAGCAAGCACCTTTCAATTTCATGGCTATAGTCACCATCTTCAGTGATTTTGGAGCCCCCAAAATTGAAGTCTCTCACTGTTTCCTTTGTTTCCCCATCTATTTACCATAAAGTGATGGGACCAGATGTCATGATTTTGGTTTTCTGAGTGTTGAATTTTAAGCCAAATTTTTCACTATCTTTTTTCACTTTCATCAAGAAGGTTTTAATTGTTCTTTGCTTTCTTCCATAATGATGGTGTCATCTGTATATCTGAGGTTAGTGATATTTCTTCTGGCAATCTTTATTCCAGCTTGTGCTTCATTCAGTCTGGCATTTCACATGATGCACTCTGCATATAAGTTAAATAAGCTGGGTGACAGTATACAGCCTTGATGTACTCCTTTCCATTTCATTGTTACATATCAAGTTGTAAATATTACTTCTTGACCTGCATTCAGATTTCTCAGGAGGCAGGTATGGTGATCTAGTATTCTCATCTTTTGAAGAATTTTTCAGTTTGTTGTGATCCACAGTCAAAGGCTTTGACATAGTTAATAAAGTAGAAATAGATGCTTTTCTGGAACTCTCTTGCTTTTTCTTTCTTTTTTTTAAAGTTTTGTTTTTGATATAAATTTATTTATTTTAATTGGAGGTTAATTATTTTACAATATTGTATTGGTTTTGCCATACATCAACATGAATCCACCACAAGTATACACATGTCCCCCATCCTGAACCACCCTCCCTCCTCCCTCCCAGTACCATCCCTGAGTCGTCCCAGTGCACCAGCCCCAAGCATGCAGTATCATGCATCGAATCTGGACTGGTGATTCATTTCATATATGATTTTTTTTTTTCAATGATCCAATGTATATTGGCAATTTGATCTCTGGTTCTTCTGCCTTTTCTAAATCTACCTTGAACATCTTGAAATTCATGGTTCACATACTGCTGAAGCCTGGCTAGGAGAATTTTGAGCATTACTTTGCTAGCATGTGAAATGAGTGCAATTGCACAGTAGTTTGACCATTCTTTGGCATTATCTTTCTTTGGGATTGGAATGAGAAATGACTTTTTCCAGTACTCTGTCCACTGCTGAGTTTTTCATATTTGTGGGCATATTTAGTGCAGTACTTTTATCGCATCATCTTTTAAGATTTGAAATAGCTCAACTGGAATTCCATCCCCTCCACTAGCTTTGTTCATAGTGATGCTTCATAAGGCCCACTTGACTTGACATTCTGGGATGTCTGGCTCTAGGTGAGTGATCACACATTCGTGGTTATCTTGGTCATTAATCTCTCTCTCTCTCTTTTTTTTTTTTTTTTTTTTTTTATAGTTCTTCTGTGTATTCTTGCCACCTCTTCTTAATATCTTCTGCTTCTGTTAGGTTCATATAATTTCTGTCCTTTATTGTGCCCATTTTTGCATGAAATATTCCCTTGATATATCTAGTTTTCTTGAAGAGATCTCTAGTCTTTTTCATTCTATTGTTTTCTTCTATTTCTTTGCATTGATTGCTGAGGAAGCCTTTCTTATCTCTCCTTGCTATTCTTTGGAACTCTGCATTCAGATAGGTATATCTTTCCTTTTCTCCTTTGCCTATCACTTTTCTTCTTTTCTTACTTATCTGTAAGGTCTCTTCAGACAACCGTTTTTTCCTTTTTGCATTTCTTTTTCTTGGGAATGGTCTTGATCACTGCTTCCTGTATATTGTCAGGAACCTCAGTCCATAGTTCTTCAGGCACTCTGTCTGTCAAGTCTAATCCCTTGAATCTATTTGTCACTTTCACTGTATTATCATATGGGATTTGATTTTGGTCAAACCTGAATGATCTATTGGTTTTCCCTACTTTCTTCAATTTAGTTCTGCATTTGGCAATGAGGAGTTCATGAAGTGAGCCATAGTCCACTCCTGGTCTTACATTTGCTGACTCTATAGAGCTTCTCCATCTCTGACTGCAAATAATCAATCTGATTTTGGTATTGGCCATCTTGTGTATCAGTCATTGCCTATAATAAGAGGATATTAAGAGGGTATTATTGCCTATAATAAGAGGGTATTATTGCCTATAATAAGAGGGTATGTATGCTGTGAGTAAAACTGTCTTAAAGAAATGTTTTCAGAGCTTTTCCCTCAGGTAATTTATTTTCTTGAGATAGGATATGAGCTGAAACATGTTTTTTAATATCTTACCACATCCTGCAGATGTATGAAGATCATATAATTTATCTTCCAAAACATGGCATTTTTTGACAGAAAGTGAAAATGAAACTTGCTCAGTTGTGTCCGATTCTTTGAGACCTCATGGACTATACAGTCTATGGAATTTTCCAGGCCAGAATTCTGGAGTGGATATTATTTCCCTTCTCCAAAGGATCTTCCCAATCCATGGATCAAACCCATGTCTCCCACAGTGCAAGAAAATTCCTTACCAGCTTAGCCACAAGGGAAGCCCCCTTCTGACATAAGAAATAGCTAAAAGAGTTCCATATATATTTGAAATATTTTTTATTCTCTGGCAAATTGAGTTCATTAAACAGACAGACATATAAGGTAGTTCTATTCAAAATTTATTTTTAATCATATAAATTCCAAAGAAAATATTATAATTTTTCCTCTGCAAATCAAAAGGATATTTTAAAACATATTTTAAATTGATTTTCTGAAACATTACAAAAGATATAAGAGAAGGTATGTATACTTTTTTTTTCTGAAGAATGAGTATTTTTTTTCAATATTGTTTTACAGTTGCAATTTTTGGGAACTCTACCTATACCCTCTTAAAAACTGCATTTATGATTAATAAAGTTGAACTTGTTAATACTTTCAATTGGCTCTTCTGATAACTATGCTCTCTTAATTGAGGACATTTTCACTGAGCACATGTTGAAGGTGAAGGTGAAAGTGAAGTTGCTCAGTCGTGTCTGACTCTTTGCAACCCCATGGACTGTAGCCTACCAGGCTCTTCCATCCATGGGATTTTCCAGGCAAGAGTACTGGAGTGGGTTGCCACTTCCTTCTTCAGAGGATCTTTCTGAACCAGGGATCGAACCCAGGTCTCCCACATTGTAGGCAGACACTTTACCATCTGAGCCACCAGGGAAGTCACGTGTTGAGGTTCCTGTTAATCTCAAATGAAAATATAGTAGTGTTAAGTATTCTCAATTTTATTTGTTTTTTTTTCCTACCTAAAATACATCAATAAAGTATTTCCATAGGAGCTATATTTTTTATTTATTTCAGAGTTATTTTTCTGCAAACATTTTCAAAGAAAATCCTAATGAAATAAGTGATCTCTACATATGATTCCTTTTGATGTTTGAAAAATCTTAGGTTGCTGTATTTGAGTTCCATTACATCCTGCACAAAATTAATATTTGAAACATAGGGTCTCCTTCAAATGTTGTATCCCACAGGTGTAGCTATTACAAAGCCCAATTATAACATTTATAATCTCGAGCAGTTTTGAAGTCATTGAACTTGTTAAGTGTCTTCATTGTATTGTATACGGACAAGTTTTAATGTCTTAAATATAAGAATAATTAACTAAAACCTTCAGAAAATTATCCTTGTGCCTAACTTATTGCTTGTTTTTATTATCAAGTACTTGTAGATGGTTTTGAATGAGATGCAACAAAAACTTACAAAATTCTTCACTAAAATGCCAAAACCTTCCTGAGATACTGTATTATTTTCAGTCATTCTTCACAAGTTCAAGCATTTCTAAAATTCAAATTGCTAATGGATGGCAGAAAGAGAAAGCATTTTTTTTTCAATGTCAGCTTTATAGAAAAAATTATCAGTTGACCTGTGAATATTTTCAATTATTTGTAAAATTTTTGACTATAGAGTATATTCTACTTGTGTGAACATCACATCTGGTTTGCTTTTAAAATATGAATTATGAATGAACTACAATTCCAACTACATATCTTTTCCATCCTTTTCTCACTTGAGCAAATAAAAATATTCATGATAAATTTAACA
>SJYT01054636.1:237870-270985 GCA_006410635.1 Cephalophus harveyi | reverse complement strand
TAATCAATAAGATAGTAAATATTTTATATATTCTGAGACATGTGGTATTAACTCAGTAACTCAATTCTGCTATTGCAAGGTGAAATCATTCATAAGTAGTATGTAAATAAATTAATTTTATTATTTTCAATAAAATTTTATTTTCAAAAATAGGTGGAAGATAATATTTGGCTTACAGCTGTAATTTACCAATCCCTTTATACCATCCTCTATAGCAAGGATATATAGACTCTCTACAAACTCCATGACTGGAATGTTTGGCCTCAGTTTGTCTTTCATATAAAACGTACACATAACCCATAATTTCCTGAGGTTCCACAGACCCAGATTATTTGCATTGAGTAAAGACATGTAGTTATCACTAGTTAATGTTCAAGTTTCTCCTTATGGTAAATTAAATACTATTTAGGTATCCTATAAAAGGCCATGACTGAATTTAAAATACAGAGTAGAAATAAATGAAACAATTGTTTACACAATGCAAATGTGAACAATAGTATTTTGTCAGAAAAATATAGGATAAATGGTCATTTGATAACTTGGGAAAACTTATATCTCAAAAATAATGTGGCCCACAGCCTTGGCTAACTAAATGAAATTATGAGCTATGGCTTGTAGGGCCACCCAAGATGGACATGTCATGGTGGACATTTCTGACAAAACCTGGTGCACTGGTGAAGAGAGTGTCAAACCACTGCAGCATTCTTGCCTTGAGAACCCCAAGAATAGTATGAAAAGGCAAAAAGATATGACATTGAGAGATGAATTTCCCAGGTTGGTAGGCGCCCAATAAACTACTGGAGAAGAGCTGAGAAATAGCTCCAGAGGGAATAAAGAGGCTGAGCCAAGCAGAAATAACACAAAGTTGAGGATGTGCCTGGTGGTAAAAGTAAAGTCCAGTGGTGTAAAGAACAATGTTGCGTAGGAATCTGGAATGTTAGGCCAATGAAGCAAGATAAATTGGAAGTGGTCAAGCAGGAGATGGCAAGAGTGGACATCAACATTTTAGGAATCCATCAACTAAAATGGACGGGAATGGGTGAATTTAACTCAGATGACCATTATATCTACTGCTGTGGGCAAGAATCCCTTAGAAAAAATGGAATAGTCCTCATTACCTATGTAAGAGTCTGAAACGTAGTACTTGGTTGCAATCTCTAAAATGACAGAATGATCTCTGTCTGTTTCCAAGGCACAACATTCAATATCACAGTAATCCATGTCTATGTCCCAACCACTAATGGCAAAGATGCTGAAGTTGAATGGTTGTATGATGACCTACAAGACCTTCTAGAACTAACATTTAAAAAAAAAAAAAAGTCCATTTCATCATAGGGGACTAGCATGCAAAAGTAGGAAGTCAAAAGATACCTGGAATAACAAGCAAGTTTGGCCTTGGAGTACAAAATGAAGCAGGGCAAAGGCTAAAAAGAGTTTTGTGTTGTTCTTCCAACAATACAAGAAATGACTCTACACATGGACATCACCAGATGGTCTACACTGAAATCAAATTGGTTATTTTCTTTGCACCCGAAAAAAAGAGACACTCTACAGAGTCAGCAAAAACAAGACCAGGAGTTGACTGTGGCTCAGATCATGAACCCTTATTGCAAAATTCAGCCTTAAATTAAAGAAAGTAGGGAAAACCAATAGGCCACTCAGATATAACTTAAATAAATCCCTTATGATTTTACAGTGTTAATGGCAAAGAGGTCAAGGGATTAGATCTAACAGAAAGAGTGCCTGAAAGACTATTGACAGAGGTTTGTAACATTGTACAGGAGGTTGTGATCAAAACTATCCCCAATAAAAAGAAGTGCAAAAAGGCAAAATGGTTGTCTGAAGAGCTTACAAATAGTGTACAAATAGCTGAGAAAAGAAGAGAAGTGAAAGGCAAAGGAGAAAAGGAAAGATGTACCCATCTGAATTCAGAGTTCCAAAGAATAGCAAGGAGAGGTAAGAAAGCCTTCTTCAATGATCAATACAAATAAATAGAGGAAAACAATAGAATGGGGAAAACTAGAGATCTTGTCAAGAAAATTAGAGATACCAGGGGAACATTTCATGCAAAGATGTGCTCAATAAAGGAAAGGAATTGCATGAACCTAATAGAAGCAGAAGATATTAAGAAGAGGTGGCAAGAATATGCAGAAAACTATATATATATATTAAAAGAAAGAAAGAAGGAAAGAAAACCTTAATGACCCAGATAACCATGATGATGTGATCACTCAACCAGAGCCAGACATCTTGCAGTGTGAAAACCAGTGGGCCTTAGAAAGCATCACTATGAATAATGCTAGTGGAGGTGATAGAACTCCAGTTGAGCTATTTCAAGTCCCAAAAGATGATTCTGTGAAAGTGCTGCACTCAGTATGCCAGCGAAGTTGGAAAACTCAGC
Organism: Cephalophus harveyi; assembly: GCA_006410635.1. Classification (NCBI taxonomy): domain Eukaryota; kingdom Metazoa; phylum Chordata; class Mammalia; order Artiodactyla; family Bovidae; genus Cephalophus; species Cephalophus harveyi. The sequence goes on along the minus strand of SJYT01054636.1, from coordinate 268,584 downwards.
AGTGGACCCAAATCTAGAAAAAGTCAGTTTTCATTCCAATTGCAATGAAAGGCTATGTCAAAAAATGATCAAACTAATGCACAATTGCGGAGAAGGCAATGGCACCCCACTCCAGTACTCTTACCTGGAAAATCCCATGGATAGAGGAGCCTGGTAGGCCACAGTCCATGGGGTCGTGAAGAGTCAGACATGACTGAGAGACTTCACTTTCACTTTTCACTTTCATACATTGGAGAAGGAAATGGCAATCCACTCCAGTGTTCTTGCCTGGAGAATCCCAGGGATGGGGGAGCCTGGTGGGCTGCTGTCTATGGGGTTGCACAGAGTCGGACATGACTGAAGCGACTTAGCAGCAGCAGCAATGCACGATGGCACTCATCTTACCTGCTAGCAGAGTAATGCTCCAAATTCTCTAAGCTAGGCCTCAACAGTGTGTGAACAAGAACATCTAGATGTTCAATGCAGATTTAGAAAAGGCAGAGGAACCAGAGATCAAATTGCCAACATCAGTTTGATCATAGAAAAAGAAAGAGAATTCCAGAAAAAAAAAAAAAATCTACTTCTGCTGCATTGACTACATGAAAGCCTTTGACTGTGTGAATCACAACAAACTGTGGAAAATTATTAAAGGAATGGGAAAGAGATGGGCTTCCCTGGTAGTTTAGCAGGTAAACAATCCACCTGCAATGCAGGAGAGCCCAGTTTGATTTCTGGGTAGGGAAGATCCTCTGGAGAAGGGATAGTCTACCTACTCTAGTATTCTTGGGCTTCCCTGGTGGCTCAGTTGGTAAAGAATCTGCCTACAATTCAGGAGACCTGGGCTTAATACCTGAGTTGGGAAGATCCCATGGAGAAGGGAACAGCTACCCACCCCAGTATTCTGGCCTGGAGAATTCCATGGACTGTAGAGTCAACAGGGTTGCAAAAAGTCAGACATGAGTGACTGACTTTCACTTTCACTTATCTGTCTTCTGAGAAATCTGTATGCAGGTCTAGAAGCAACAGTTAGAACCAGACCTGGGAGCGGGGTTCAGGATGGGGAACATGTGTAAATCCGTGGTGGATTTATGTGGATTCATGGCAAAACCAATAAAATATTGTAAAGTAATTAGTCTCCAATTAAAATAAATAGATTTAAATTTTAAAAAAATCAGACCTGGAACAATAGACTAATGCCAAATTAGAAAGGTATTCGTCAAGGCTGTATAGCAACTAAAGAACCTCTTGATGAAGGTGAAAGAGGGGAGTGAAAAAGCTGGCTTAAAACTCAACATTCAAAAAAATTAAGATCATAGCATCTGGTCCCATCACTTCATAGCAAATAGTGGGGAAACTGTGGAAAGAGTGTTGGACTTAATTTTCTCAGGCTCCAAAATCACTGCTGATGCAGCCATGAAATTAGAAGACATTTGCTCCTTGGGAGAAAATGACAAAACTAGACAGCAAATCAGAGACATTACTTTGCCAACAAAGGTCCATCTAGTCAAAGCTATGGGTTTTCCAGTATTCATATATGTTTGTGAGAGTTGGCCCATAATGAAGAATGAGTGCCAAAGAACTGATGTTTTTGAACTGTGGAGTTGGAAAAGACTCTTGAGGGTTCGTTGGACTACAAGGAGATCAAGTCAGTCAATTCTAAAGAAAATCAATCCTGAATGTTCATTGGAAGGACTGATGCTGAACTTGAAGCTCAAATGTGACCATCTGATTGGAAGAGCCTACTCATTAGAAAAGACCCTGATGCTGGAAACAATTGATAACAGGAGTAGAAGGGGATGACAGAGCCCGAGATAGTTGGATGGCATCGCTAACTCAATGGACATTGGTTTGAGAAAGCTCATGGGGAAGGACAGGGAAGCCTGGCGTGCTGCAGTTCATGGGGTTGCAGAGTGCCGGATATGACTGAACTACTGTGCAATGATGATGATACTCAATGAGCATTGTGTTATTATGGGCAAAATAATCTGATGACTCTCTTAGAAGATCTAGTAAATATAACATTTTGGAATATTTTGTGGTATATTTAATTCTCTAGTCACTGAGATCATTATTGGCATGAATGATGACATGTTCTTCTAAACATAGCATAATCCACAATAATATAAGACTAAAATAACTAAAGGTTCTATATCCAATTGTTAACCCAAAGAATTTCCTTTGCTACCCCACTCCAGCCTGATGAGGGACCTGAAGCTTCTTTGTCCTACTGGTTTTTTTGGTGTCCTTCCTTTTAGATAAATTCCCTTTTGACTGATTAAGCAAACAATGCATACAGGAGCTCCTCATTCTACTGAAAATTGTCTCAGGATAATTTGTGTGTTGACTAAGTGTGTGGTATATATTATTAATTTAATGAGTGTTAATTATTTATAATTATGAGATATCAGGATGATCATGACTTCTTTTTTATTAAGGAATGCAAGTATAAATTGATTACAAATAAAAGGGGTTGAGTTCTCAATAAGCATAAATTTAGTTAAACTTCTGAAACATGTTGTTGTTGTTCAGTTGCTCAGGTCTATCTGACTATTTGCAACCTCATGGACTGCAGCAAGCCAGGCTTCTCTGTCCTTCAACATCTCCCAGAGATGCTCAAATTCATGTCCATTGAGTCAGTGATGCCATCCAACCATCTCTTCCTCCTGTCTCTTATACACATCTAGATGTGTATAAGAGACAGACAGTATACTGACACATATATATGGAATTTAGAAAGATGGTAATGATGACCCTGTATGCAAGACAGCAAAAGAGACACAGATGTATAGAACGGACTTTTGGACTCTGAGGGAGAGGGAGAGCATGGGATGATTTGGGAGAATGGCATTGAAACCTGTACACTATCATGTAAGAAACGAAGTGCCAGCCTATGTTTGGTACAGGATACAGGATGCTTGGGGCTAGTGCACGGGGATGATCCAGAGAGAGGATATGGGGTGTGAGGTGGGAGGGGGATTCAGAATTGGGAGCTCATATACACCCGTGGTGGATTCATGTCAATGTATGGCAAAGCCAATACGGTATTGTAAAGTAAAATAAAGTAAAAGTAAAATTAAAAAAAAAAAAAAGGAAAACGCAAAAAAAAATAAAATAAAATAAAAAAATAAAACATTATTTGATATATGAAGCAGAATTTACAAAAAAATTAGATTATAGTGTTCCAAAGAGTTATAATAAAAGTTATAAATTTTATATTTCCAATGACTTCTGAATCAACTGTTATTACAGTGCTAATGGTAAAGAACCAGTCAGCCAATGGACGAGACATAAGAGACTCAAGTTTGATCCCTAGTTTAGGAAGATTCACTGCAGGAGGGCATGGTAATCCACTACAGTATTCTTGTCTGAAGAATCCCCTGGACAGAAGAGTCTAGTGACCTACAGTCCATAGCATTGCAAAGAATTTGACATGACTGAAATTAAAAGATGCTTACTCCTCGGAAGGAAAGTTATGACCAACCTAGATAGCATATTAAAAAGCAGAGTTATTACTTTACCAACAAAGGTCCGTCTAGTCAAGGCTGTGGTTTATCCAGTGGTCATATATGGATGTGAGAGTTGGACTGTGAAGAAAGCTGAGCACCATGGAATCGATGCTTTTGAATTGTGATGTTGGGGAAGACACTTGAGAGTCCCTTGGACTGCAAGGAGATCCAACCAGTCCATCCTAAAAGAGACCAGTCCTAGATGTTCACTGAAAGGACTGATGCTGAGGCTGAAACTCCAATACTTTGGCCACCTCATGCAAAAAGTTGACTCATTGGAAAAGACCCTAAAGCTGGGAAGGATTGGGTGCAGGAGGAGAAGGGGAAGACAGAGGATGAGATGGCTGGCTGGATGGCATCACCAACTCGATGCACATGAGTTTGGGGGTACTCCGGGAGTGGTGATGGACAGGTAGGCCTGGCGTGCTGCAATTCATGGGGTTGCAAAGTCGGACATGACTGAGCGACTGAACTGAACTGAACTGAAGCAAGTTAACATGAACACACACATTACAGAAATTATCCTTTGTGTCAAAATTTCACTGCTCTTAAGTTTCACTGAAGACTGAAAATTTTGGAGTTAATATATTTTAGAATATTATAGCTATGATGAGGGGATCAGTTTAATCATCTATTTCTAATGCAATTTTACATCAAGATGGCAAAGAAATAAGTACAATCCTATTTTAAAACTAGTGAGACTTTTGAAAAAAAAAATCCTGATTTTTAAGACACCTCAATATTGTGAAAGAGTATGAAAATAATAATTAACCATGAGGTAAAACTATATAATTTCAAACATTATAAAAATGAAATTAAGAAGTAAAAATTCAACCTGAAATTAAATTAAATGTGTTCTTCATTGTAATTCTGTTTTTCTCAGTTGGAAAATGTTATACGAGGTTTATATTTATCTGTTATAAAATTATTTTCTCTGATTTTATAACTTCATAATGTTTATCTCAAAAAACTAAAAGTATTATTATTAAATAATAGAAGTATTAAAATTCTTATGGTCAGTTCCAGATTTTCAAAACTCTTCAAAAGTCGTTTGATATCAGAACAAGTGATTGTCAGAAAATAAGCTCTCAGTCTTAGTTTAGGATTAAGTTACAGCTGCAAATAATAGTTTTAGACTTGGGATTCAAGGCTTGTTTGGAAGTCTTGCTGTGATCTCTATCGCCTAGATTAATAATTTTTGGAAGCCATGTCATTGCACTGGAAAAATAATTATTTTTCAGGACGTGATAACCACAGGTATCATTCTAAGAGGTAACCAATCTGATTAGTGAAGATTACTAAGAACATTTCATTAGAAGTTTAAAGCAGAGGGAGGCAGAACATTTTCCAAGGTAAAGAAAATTACCTCATTTTCAAAATCTCTACCACTGGGTAGAATGAGAATAACATTTTGTCCATTTAAAGGAAAGCTAGCAGAGGGTAAATCAGATATAATTTTTTTTATTTTTAAAATTGAACTTTAATCCTATTTTGCAACTCAATTCTGATAAAGGCTGGAAAACTAATCTCAGTCCATTCCACCATGTCTCTAACCCCCTGCCAAGGAGAGAATTGGACTAGCCCTACTCTTGTAAGTATAATTTGTTAAGTATAGTAGATAAATAATCTTGTTACTTGAACCCAATAGGCACATTATAGGTACAATCAACTCTATGGCTTAGTATTCATACAACTGAGAGGTAAAATTATGGCGAAGAGTTGGACAAGTTACACTCTTAATGATGCTTATTATTTTCTTAGTTGTTGACTAGAAAAGCTTTTATGTAATTTGAATTGCTATTTACATTGTAAAACCTTACTGTGTAGTATCTTTTTTTTTTTTTTTTTTTTTTTTTAATTCTCTAGTCACTGAGATCATTATTGGCATGAATGATGACATGTTCTTCTAAACATAGCATAATCCACAATAATATAAGACTAAAATAACTAAAGGTTCTATATCCAATTGTTAACCCAAAGAATTTCCTTTGCTACCCCACTCCAGCCTGATGAGGGACCTGAAGCTTCTTTGTCCTACTGGTTTTTTTGGTGTCCTTCCTTTTAGATAAATTCCCTTTTGACTGATTAAGCAAACAATGCATACAGGAGCTCCTCATTCTACTGAAAATTGTCTCAGGATAATTTGTGTGTTGACTAAGTGTGTGGTATATATTATTAATTTAATGAGTGTTAATTATTTATAATTATGAGATATCAGGATGATCATGACTTCTTTTTTATTAAGGAATGCAAGTATAAATTGATTACAAATAAAAGGGGTTGAGTTCTCAATAAGCATAAATTTAGTTAAACTTCTGAAACATGTTGTTGTTGTTCAGTTGCTCAGGTCTATCTGACTATTTGCAACCTCATGGACTGCAGCAAGCCAGGCTTCTCTGTCCTTCAACATCTCCCAGAGATGCTCAAATTCATGTCCATTGAGTCAGTGATGCCATCCAACCATCTCTTCCTCTATAGTCCCCTTCTGCCCTGCCTTTAATCTTTCCAGCATCAGGGACTTTTCTAGTGAGTCATCTCTTCCAATCAAGTGGCCAAAATACTGGAACTTCAACTTCAGCATCAGTCCTTCCAATGAATATTCAGGACTGATTTCCTTTAGGATTAACTGGTTTGATCTCCTTGCATTCCAAGGGACTCTTTAGAGTATTCTCCAATATGGCAGTTCAAAAACAGCAGTCCTTTGGTACTCAGCTTTTTTTTATGATCTAACTCTCACATCCATAAATGACTACTAGAAAATGCATAGCTTTGATTAGATGGGCCTTTGTAGGCAAAGTAATGTCTCTGATTTTTAATATGCTTTAAGTTGGTCAGAACTTTTCTTCCAAGGAGCAAACCTCTAGGTTTCATGGCTGCAGTCACCATATGCAGTGATTTTGGAGTCCAACACTCTGTCACTCTTTCCATTGTTCCCCCATATATTTTCCATGAAGTAATGGGATCAGATGCCATGATCTTAGTCTTTTTTTAATGCTGAGTTTTAAGCCAGTTTTTTCACTCTACTCTTTCACTTTCATCAAGAGGCTCCTCAGTTACTCTGTTCTTTGTTCTGTAAGGATGGTGTCATCTGTTTATTTGAGGTTATTGGTATTTCTCCTGGCAATCTTGATTCCAGCTTGTGCTTCATCTGGCATGGCATTTCACATGATGTACTCTGCATATAAGTGACAGTGAATTTGGAAAGTGACAGGGTGACAATATACAGCCTTGACATACTCCTTTCCCAATTTTGACCTAGTTCGTTGTTCCATGTCCAGTTCTAATTGTTGCTTCTTGACCTGCATACAGCTTTCTCAGGAGTCAGGTAAGATCTGGTATTCCAACCACTTTAAGAATTTTCCACAGTTTGTTGTGATCCACAAAGTCAAAAGCTTTAGCGCTGTCAATGAAGCTGCTGCTGCTGCTGCTAAGTCGCTTCAGTCGTGTCCGACTCTGTGCGACCCCATAGACGGCAGCCCACCAGGCTCCCCCATCCCTGTGATTCTCTAGGCAAGAATACTGGAGTGGGTTGCCTTTTCCTTCTCCAATGCATGAAAGTAAAAAGTCAAAGTGAAGTCGCTCAGTCGTGTCTGACTCTTTGCGACCCCATGGACTGCAGCCCACCAGGCTCCTCCATCCATGGGATTTTCCAGGCAAGAGTACCAGAGCAGTAGATGCATTTTCTGTAACTCTCTTGCTTTTCCTATGATCCAATGGATATTGCCAATTTGATCTCTGGTTCCTCTGCCTTTTCTAAATCCAGATTGAACATCTGGAAGTTCTCGATTCATGTACTATTGTAGCCAAACTTGGAAAATATTGAGTATTAATTTGCTAGTGTGTGAAATGAATGAAATTTTGTGGTACTTTGAACATTCTTTGGTGTTGCCTTTCTTTGGGATTGGAATGGAAACTGACGTTTTCCAGTCCTGTGCCCACTGCTGAGTTTTCCAAATTTACTGGCATGTTGAGTGCAGTACTTTAACAGCATCATATTTTAGGATTTAATATAGCTCTGCTGGAATTCCATCACCTCTACTAATTCTTCCTAAGATCCACTTGGCTTCACACTCAGGATGTCTGGCCCTAGATGAGTGATCACACCATCCAGGTTATCTAGTTCATTAAGATCTCTTTTGTATAGTTCTTCTGTTTTTGAATGTTTAGTTTTAAACCAGCTTTTTTATCTCCTCTTTTACCCTCAAAGAGGCTCTTTAGTTCCTTTTTGCTTTCTGCCTTAAGGTTGATGTCATCTGCATATCTGAATTTACTACCATTTATCCTGGCAATCTTTATTTCAGCTTGTGCTTCATGCATTTATTATCTCCAGTTATTCCCCAAGATTCCTTAGGATTTTCTTCTAAATAATTTTATTATCTGCAAATAAAGTTATCTTTATATCCCTTTCTAATATTATACCCTTTGATTTCATTTCATTGCCTTAGCTAGACACTCTGATATAGTGTTTAATAACAAAGGAGGTATCCTCTTTTGTTGCTGTTAAAAATATTCACTATTTCATCATTGTCTAATGTTACTGTATGTTTTACGTAGATATCTTTGTCAAATAAAGAATCTCACTCTATTTATAGATTGTTGATAATTTTTTATAAGGATTGGATAATACATTTTGTCAAATGTTTTTCTTGAGATGTGTATAAGAGACAGTCTGACTGGTGTGAAATGGTACCTCATTGTGGTCTTGATTTGCATTTCTCTGATAATGAGTGATGTTGAGCATCTTTTCATGTGTTTGTTAGCCTATTTTAATTGGAGGTTAATTAGTTTACAATATTGTATTGGTTTTACCATACAGCAACATGAATACACCACAGATATACACGTGTTCCCCATCTTGAACTCCCCCCTCCTCCCTCCCCGTACCATCCCTTTGGGTCGTCTCAGTGCACCATACCAACATTTGATTGGTAATACTTTTAATAAGCTCTGTTTTTTTTTTTCTATTGTACTTCTGTTATATTCGTGTGGGGTATTGATCTGTATAATTTTCTAGTATTCCTTAACTTTGAAATATAATAGCTAAGTTGGACTCTGCAGTTTGAAATCCCTGCCTTAATGTGTAATATCATTTATTTATGAAATCACTTAACACATAGCATATTTATTAGAAAATTTTTGATAAAATTAAATTATTTTTAACAGAAGCAGCCCTATTAATATTTTCCAGTCCTTGTTGGTTGTGCTATTCAATGAAGTTTTTCACATTGCTTGTTGGATTTGGATCATAGTGTTCATATTATATTATTGCTCTTTTAATATTTGTGGAATCAGAAGTAATGCCTATTATATCATTCATAATGTTGATAATTTGTATTTTTCTTTTATAAAATTCATATATATTTTTAAATACTGTTGATCTTTTCAATGTACCAAACATTGGCTTCATTAATTTATGCTATCAATTTCTATTTTGCTCATTTCTTCTTATTCTACTTATTTTGGGTTTAATGTACTCATGTTTTCATTGACTTGTTAATCCTGCACACTGACCTTCAGTGTTTCTCAAAAATGTCAGTTATCATTTGCACTATTTCTTTCATGTATGCCTTTTTTACCATCTTGATGATTTAATACTATAATATTTTGAATATTGAATGTACTCTGCTTACAGTGATTATATTTGTTCTACCTGGAGATTGCCAAGCTTTTTGTAAGTTAATGATTTCATCATGTTTGTAAAGTGCTAAGCCATTATTTCAAATCATGTTTACTGCCAAAATCTCCTTTCCTTCTATAATTGCACATATGACAGACACTGTATTATCCTACTTTTCACTCTGACTGTGCTCATTTCAGATTAGTCATTCTTTGCTCTTCAGATTAATTCCTGTTGAGATATACATGTGTATATTCATTATGCTTCTTGGCGACTCAGTTCAGTTCAGTCGCTCAGTCGTGTCTGACTTTTTACCATCCCCTAGGTTACAGCACCTTGGCTTCCTGTCCTTCACTAAATCCAAGAGCTTGCTCAAATTCATGTCCATCAACTCAGTGATGCCATTCAACCATCTCACCCTCTGTTGTCCCCTTCTCCATTTGGCTTCAGTCTTTTCCAGCATCAGGTCCTTTTCCAATGAGTCAGTTCTTCACATCAGGTGGCCAAAGTATTGGAGTTTCACCTTCAGTATAGGTCCTTCCAATGAATAGTCAAGACTGATTTCCTTGAGGACTGACTGATTTAATCTCCTTGCAGTCCAAGGGATTCTCAAGAGTCTTTTCCAACACCACCGTTCAAAATAATCAATACTTTGGCACCCCGGTTTCTTTATAGTCCTACTCTCACATCTGTACATGACCACTGGAGAAACCAAAACTTTGACTAGAGAGACCTTTGTCAGCAAAACATGTGTCTCCTTTTTAATATGCTGTCTAAGTTGGTCATAGCTTTTCTTCCAAGGAGCGAACATCTTTTAATTTCATGGCTGCAGTCTCCATCTGCAATGATTTTTGGAGCCCCCCAAAATAAAGTTTGTTATTGTTTCCACTAGGGTCGCAAAGAGTCGGACACGACCGAGCAACTTCACTTTCACTCTCATTTTCATTGTTTTCACTGTTTATCTATCTATTTGCCATGAAGTGACAGCACCAGATGCCATGATCTCTGTTTTCTAAGCATTGACTTTAAGCCAACTGTTTCACTCTCCTCTTTCACTTTCATCAAGAAGGTCTTTAGTTCTTTGCTTTCTGTCATAATGTTAGTGTCCTCTGCTTATCTGAGGTTATTGATGTTTCCCCTGGCAATCTTTAAACCTGCTTATGCTTCATCCAGCCCAGCATTTCACATGATGTACTCTACATATAAGTTAAATAAGCCAGGTGACAATATACAGCCTTGGCATACTCCTTTCCCAATTTGGAACCAATCTGTTGTTCCATGATTGGTTCTAACTGTTGCTTCTTGACCTGCATACAGGTTTCCCAGGAGGCAGGTATGGTGGTCTGGTATTCCCATCTCTTGAAGAATTTTCCACAGTTTGCTGTGATCTACACAGTCAAAGGGCTTGGAGTAGTAAATAACCAGATGTTTTTCTGGAACACTCTTGGTTTTTTGATGATCCAGCAGGTGTTGGCAATTTGATCTCTGGCTTCTCTGCTTTTTCTAAATCCAGCTTGAACATCTGGAAGTTCTTGGTACATGTACTGTTGAAGCCTGGCTTGGAGAATTTTGAGCATCATTTTGCTAGCATGTGAAGTGAGTGTAAATGTTCAGTAATTTGAACATTTTTTGGCACTGCCTTTCTTTGAGATTAGAAAGAAAGTTGACCTTTTCCAGTCCTGTGGCGAGTCCTGAGATTTCCAAATTTTCTGGCATATGGAGTGCAGCATTTCACAGCAAAATCTTTTAGGATTTGAAATAGTTAAAGTGGAATTCCATCACCACCACTGGCTTTGTTCATAATGATGCTTTCTAAGGACAACTTTATTTCACATCCCAGGATGTCTAGCTCTAGGTGGTCAATTGTACCATCATAGTTGTCTGGGTCATGAAAATATTGTTGTATAGTTCTTTTGTGTGTTTTTACCACCTCGTCTTAATATCTTCTGCTTCTATTCAGTTCAGTTCAGTTCAGTTCAGTCGCTTAGTTGTGTCCAATTCTTTGCGACCCAGTGAATCACAACATGCCAGGCCTCCCTGTCCATCACCAACTCCCGGAGTTCACTCAATTCATGTCCTTCGAATCGGTGATGCCATCCAGCCATCTCATCCTCTGTCTTCCCCTTCTCCTCCTGCCCCCAATCCCTCCCAGCATCAGAGTCTTTTCCAATGAGTCAACTCTTCGCATGAGATGGCCAAAGTACTGGAGTTTTAGCTTTAGCATCATTCCTTCCAAAGAACACCCAGGACTGATCTCCTTTAGAATGGACTGGTTGGATCTCCTTGCAGTCCAAGGGACTCTCAAGAGTCTTCTCCAACACCACAGTTCAAAAACATCAATTATTTGGTGCTCAGCTTTTTTCAGGGTCCAACTCTCGCATCCATACATGACCACTGGAAAAACCATAGCCTTGACTAGACAGACTTTTGTTGGCAAAGTAATGTCTTTGCTTTTCAATATGCTATCTAGGTTGGTTACAACTTTTCTTCCAAGGAGTAAGTGTCTTTTAATTTCATGGCTGCAATCACCATCTGCAGTGATTTTGGAGTCTGAGAAAATAAAGTCTGACACTGTTTCCACTGTTTCTTCATCCATTTCCCATGAAGTAATGGGACCAGATGCCATGATCTTCGTTTTCTGAATGTTGAGCTTTAAGCCAACTTTTTCACTCTCCTCTTTCACTCTCATCAGGAGGCTTTTTAGTTCCTCTTCACTGTCTGCCATAAGGGTGGTATCATCTGCATGTCTGACATTATAGATATTTCTCCCAGCAATCTTGATTCCAACTTGTGTTTCTTCCAGCCCAGCATTTCTCATGATGTACTCTGCATAGAAGAAAAATAAGCAGGGTGACAATATACAGCCTTGATGTACTCCTTTTCCTATTTGGAACCAGTCTGTTGTTCCATGTCCAGTTCCAACTGTTGCTTCCTGACCTGCATACAGATTTCTCAAGAGGCAGGTCAGGTGGTCTGGTATTCCCATCTCTTTCAGAATTTTCCAGTTTATTGTGATCCACACAGTCAAAGACTTTGGCATAATCAATAAAGCAGAAACAGATATTTTTCTGGAACTCTTCTGCCTTTTCCATGATCCATCCAGCGGATGTTGGCAATTTGATCTCTGTTTCCTCTGCCTTTTCTAAAACCAGCTTGAACATCAGGAATTCACGGTTCATGTATTGCTGAAGCCTGGCTTGGAGAATTTTGAGCATTACTTTACTAGTGTGTGAGATAAGTGCAATTGTGTGGTAATTTGAGCATTCTTTGGCATTGCCTTTCTTTGGGATTGGAACAAAAACCGACCTTTTCCAGTTCTGTGGCCACTGTTGAGTTTTCTAAATTTGCTGGCGTATTGTTTAGGTCCATGCAATTTCTGTCCTTTATGGTGTCCATTTTGCATGAAATTTTCATTTGATATCTCTAATTTTCTTAAAGAGATCTCTAGTCTTTCCCATTCTATTGTTTTCCTGTATTTCTTTGCACTGATCACTGAGGAAGGCTTTCTTATCTCTCCTTTCTATTCTTTGGAACTCTGTATTCAAATAGGTATATCTTTCCTTTTCTCCTTTGCCTTTGGCTTCTCTTCTTAGCTATCTGTATGGCCTCCTCAGACAACCATTTTGCCCTTTTGCATTTGCTTTTCTTGGGAATGGTCTTTATCACTGCCTCCTGTACAGTGTCATGAACTTCTGTCCATAGTTCTTCAAGTGGTCTATCAGATCTAATCCCTTGAATCTATTTGCCACTTCCACTGTATAATCATAAGGGATTTTATTTAGGTCATACCTAAGTGATCAATTGGTTTCCCTACTTTCTTCATCTTATGTCTGAATTTGGCAATAAGGAGTTTATGATCTGAGCCACAGTCAGTTCCCTGGTGGCTCAGATGGTAAAGAATCTGCCTGCAATGAAGGAGACCCAGGTTTGATACCTTGGTGGGAAGATTCCCTGGAGAAGGGACTGGCTACCCACTCCCATATTCATGCATGAAAATCCCATGGACAGAGGAAACTAGTATGCTACAATCCATGGAGTTTCAAAGAGTTGGACATTACTGACCAACTAAGCATAGAGACAAGAACACAGAAATACACTCACATATATGTATATTTGTATGTTAGTGCACTGTTGTTTTTTTAATTCTGTTATTTTATTTACTCTTCAAGATCTTGGCATACATTTTCCTTCAGTGTTTTTTTTTTTTTTTTTTCAGTTTTACAGCTTTCTGTGAGCCAATAATAATAATAAAACAAAACTCTTCCAGGAGTACGACAATCACAAGTGTCAATATTTTTCTCCTGTGCTCTTGTTTTTATGTTTTTGTTTTGTTTTGTTAGGTTTGTTTACTTAATCTCTAAAATTCTTCTCTCTTTATGGTGAAGCAGGTAACTTTTCAGGGACCTTAAGCAAGGGTCTTCAGGTACATACATGTCATTTTAAACACCAAGTTGATATAATTAGGAATACAGTTCAGTTTTCATCAGTGTGATCCACTCCACTTCATATATTATTTTAGTTACTTCTAAATGAAATTTACAACTATAAATGAGCCAGCTTTTGTAAATGGAGCACTGTCAAGAAGCTGAACTCATTGTGAAATATAATTGAGGAGTTATGATAAATATATTATGTCCTGTTCAGATAATTTTGCTTAGTACAACCAAACATGTGATTTTCATGTGTATATGTTTATAAAAAAATATGATTTTCTTTCTCAAAAAACTCTATAATTTCATTCTTATTAATATTAAATATCAGAGAGATGGACTTGGAAAATATGTAAAATTGATCATTAGATTCTAGAACAGTGAATTACAAATTTTAGCTATCTAATCTTTGGTTACTTCATCTACAAAATGAACAAAATTTAGCACAGTTTCCTGCTTGCTGTGTATAATGAATGAGATCAGAAATGCAGCCTCTTGCTGCTCAGCTGCTGCTGCTGCTGCTGCAAAGTTGCTTCAGCCTTGTCCAATTCTATGCGACCCCATAGATGGCAGCCCCCCAGGCTCCCCCATCACTGGGATTCTCCAGGCAAGAACACTGGAGTGAGTTACCATTTCCTTCTCCGAAATGCAGCCTAAGTGTGGTTAATAGAGAATAGTCATTAGACTTAAGTACCCTTTGTTCCAAGACTATGTCTACAACTCCCTGCCTCTTTGACTTTTAAGATACTATTTAAGCTCTTCAAATTTTAATTGTTGATATGGAACATTTGATAATTATCAATACTCATCTCGTGGGTTTGTCTTGAATTAAATGAAATAGTCCTTGATATTTTGTTGCTGTTAGTCACTCAGTCATGTCAGACTCTTTGGGACCCCATGGACTGTAGCCTGCCAAGCTCCTCTGTCCATTGGATTCTCCAGGGAGGAATACTGAAGAGAGTAGCCATTCCCTTCTCCAGGAGATTTTCCTGCCCCAGGTAAAAAACCTATATCTCCTGCATTGCAGGCAGATTCTTTACCATCTGCGACACCAAGAAGTCCATGTTAACTACTTAGTAAAATTGTAGACTCTTAATAAATAGTCAATTAATTTTAGTTGTTGTTAGTTTGGCTGTTGTTTGGCATAGCAATTCTTTATTCAAAGTTTTTTTTTTTTTCTTTTTTTTTCTATTTTACTTGTGTACCTAAACCCAGTCTGATTTCCCCCCTAGCATTTGAGTATTTATACAATTGTCTTCTACCTAGTTTTATAAACTTATTTTTCAATATTTCTCTATACCAACTCAAAAGCTCTAATCTAATAGCTCTAGTGGTTACATTATGAAGAAGTCATACACATACACAATTCTCTGCTGCTACTCAAATTTTCTTTTTTTGTTTTTTTTTGAATGAAATCTTCCTTTTCCCCCTTATTTCTCCATAAATTACTTTCTTTACTTCTTCTACTGATTTATTGATTTTCTTTCTTTCAGTGCAGCCCATGATCTAGTCATATTATAGGCCCATCTTATAGCAAATAGAAGATATTGAGTAAATGTTTCATAATCTAGAAAGTGAAAGACAGATGGTTGTTTTTAATCTTAAAGAAATTCCAAAGTACTATGATTTCCTTCAGACAGATGTACTTGAAGATAGGTATGAAGCAATCTTTATTTTCAAACTGGAGGGACAGGTTATAATTGAGTATTGTACACATTTGTTGCCATATATAGAAAGGAAAGGAACACAGTTTTCTCTACATGTTTTATTAGGACCCCGAAAGGAATATTGAAAGAAATAACATCATTTCTTAAAAATAAAAGGTGTGCTCTTGCTAAAAACAGCTACATAGATAATATAAATATTTGCTTATCTTTGACTCAAAATGTGCTTATCTCACACATGACTGTTTACTTCTGTAGTGAAAAAAAAAAAAACAAAAACATATAGTAGCTATTGTTATCATTGTAATATTACATGCACCACTGCCTCCCTTTGCAGAATACTAAATTGGTTATCATTAGTGTCAGATGTTATATACATTGCAATAACACTGTCTATGTAATTGTGATAAATTTTCTACTTCTGATTTGTCCGTTTAACTGATAAAAATACCTGTGGTGGATTCTTGTTTATGTATGGCAAAACCAATAAAATATTGTAAAACAATTAACCTCCAATTAAAATAAATAAATTTATATTAAAAAATCAATTGATGACTGCCTGAAAATGACTGATGCTTTCCTTCTATTAAGTAATTTCTGCTGGTACAGTGCAAGTTTTTTTTTTTTTTTTTTGAGTTTTTGAATTCCGTTGAAGTCTGCATGTACTAATCCTTTGTAAACAGTAAACAGGTGTGACAATTTACAGAAATCCAGTGAGAAGCTCTCTCTAATCACTTCACCTTGAGATTTTAACATGTGTTTTATGGGGAAAAGCTATAAATCTATTTTTATATGCAGTAAGATTTTTTAACACAAGACTTAGGTTGTTAGCTAGTGAAAAATCTTGAAAATGAAAATCTAGAAAGTGAAACTTACCAAATTATTTACCTTTAATCTATAGATAATTTTGTTATCATATTTTGTCTTTTATGCTCAATAATATTACAGTTTCAGATGCTGCCTCTAAATCCCAATGTAAGAATTTCTAGGGTATTGTTACAAACATTGCTTTTAATAAATATGGTCCTACTTGATCTTTTTTAGTATGCTTATTTTATTTCAGTTATCAAAAATTCGACTTTATGCACAGTCTTTATTATGCCCAGGCTGATCCAACAGTTCTATCCACTTCATGCTTGCCAGGTTCCAGAGCAGTTTTAGAAATAGTCTGTGATTGATTAAAGACAAATATTTGCAAATAATAAGTTTTGATACCAAATTATGCATCCATTCAGTGGAATTCTTCATCGAGCTAAAGAGGAACTTTAAAAAGGGTATGAGACAGTAAATTAAAATGCATATTTTAATGAGCTATCAACTGGGTAATTTTGGAAAGAAAGTATTTCCTATCACTTTTACATCAAATTTGATTCCAGCAGTGTCTGTCTCTGTCCCTGTTTATAACCAACTTTCATGGCTATAGTTGACATCCTAGACATACTACAGCTTAGATCTTTTAGGGAGCACTTTTCATAGACTTTATCCTGTTTTCTAACAAAATAGAAATAGCACGCATTAAGGCACATGAGCCCATCATTTGTTGCTCAGGGACTGAGGTTTCACTTCAGGTGCATGATTGCCAGGAACTGAAGCTTTTTTAAATCCACCACATCTACTTCTCAGAAAGTAACAGCCCCTACATGAGTGCAATCTTAATATTTCCCCCTGAAAAAAATGTCTCTTAATTCATTATGTTTAATAGGCATTATACTTGTAAAATGAAGAATTTCTTTTGTTATGTTGGGGACTACAGAACAAACATCACTCTTTGCCTTCTGAATTCATATGACCAGGTCAATAATGTGTTATAATTATTTATTATTTTCTGTGCTAAGGACATAATACTTGAATAAATTATATTACTTCACCAAGAGATGATAATACAGAGGTGTGTGTGTGTGTGTATGTGTGTGAACGAACTAAATGTTATAAATCTAAATTGTAGGTAAGGTAAAAATCCAGTTAAATTCTGAGCAAAACTTAGATGTTAACATAAAAATATTGCTGCATTCTTATCAGCATTTGCTCATAGAAGTTTCACTCTCTGGCTATATATATATCAATTAAATATAAAATTATTCCCAAATGTAACTATTTTACCCCTCATGAAATTTTGATAGACCAATGGTGGAAACATGGAAGATGACGATTATTGATTAATTGAAAGAAAGAAGCTTTTAAATCTCTCTTGGTAGCAGTTGTTTTATAACCAAAATCCAAAAACTTCTAACTGCATCTGTCTAGTGTTTTGAAGTTTTTAGTGTTTACCTGTGCCCATGGCACTCAATGCTCACAGCTACCCTTTGAGGAAAGAAACACAATAATCACTAAATATTTAATATATACTGGACAGTTTGGTAGACAGACCCTGACTAGAAGTTGATTACTTCTTCTATGATAGATTTTTGATTTCTTAGCAACATTTGTTTTGAATGTTGATAAAAATTTTACGAAAAAATTAAAGTGTATTTCCTTCCTGCTGTCTTTGATTTATATCTCCTCATTCTCGACAAAATAGAAGCCTCTTTCTCCTTTTTTTTTTTTTTTTTTTGTTATTAGAAGCCCTTGTTCCTTTTAAAAAAATTTCCTCCTTTATTGTTCCCTTCAGACCTTTCTGCTGTTTTAATTCATATGCTCTTACATCTTTAATTGCCTTACAGGACTTTTATTGGCTATCTATTACTGTGAAACAAAACAATCCTAAAGTTAGTAGCTTTAACCAATAACAATATTTATTTTTGTTCATGAATCAGCAGTTTTATTTTGTTTTTTCCTCTGGTAATTGTCATGTGGAATGACTCAGGCTGCATATCAGAATCGTCTGAAGATGGCTTTCAGTTTATAGCTATAATTTTACAGTAGATACTGGCTCTTAGTTGTGATCTTATCCTCTTCTGCAGCCCACTATAGAAAAGGGCACTCACTCCACCACATAATGTGCAGCATGAGGCCGTTATATCTTCTTTCCAGCCAAAAACAGCATTTACCAGGCAACTGTTTATTGCTTTAGACATATTTTATAAAATCATTCTTTGAGCTTCATGCCACCTCACATTAAATGTGCTTCTGCTTTTAGCATTATCATTTATTGTCTTCTTGGGTATCCATCATTAATTGATGGATCCAGAACCTAATTTATAATGTTTCTTTTGCAAGCAAATTTTATTCTCTCTATGTTAAGCTCTTACTTCAATTTTTTTACTTCTTCAGCTCCAAGGAGTAACAAAATGTTTGCTATAGTAACTCTCACCCACAAAGATGCCAAGAACTTGCATCATCCTGTAATATTGAGCTTTTCTTCTGATTCTTTCACTTTTTAAATGATTTTAAATTTCCATATTGGGGTCTAAGTTTTTTTATTCTCACTGTGGAAGGCATTTGTTTCAATACAAAAATTGTTTTTTTGAGTTCTAGATTTTGGAAATTATTCCATATCTACTGTTTATTAATCTAGACCAGGAAACTTAATTAACTTTTCTGAACTTTTGTTTCTTAATGTGCAGTAGTTGAAAACAAAAAGGGTTGCCTTGATGTGTGAGTTAGGTCTTGTATATAAAATCCTAGAATCTAGAAGGCATTATTAGAACATTGCTAGTTTCCACTGTGAGATGATTTTTTGTCTTCCATAGCTATAAAAACCCAGGTGTCACACATCTACTATATCCTATCATGCATATTGTTGTATTCAGATCATGTGTTTTCTCTGCTTCTTTTCAAAGCTACCAACCACTGGTGGAGGGAATGCTAATCTTCTGTAGGCTTTATAAATACATGTGTAGTCTTCAAATTCAGCATTTATCTCAAGACTGACCTGCTTTCTTTTTTAGAAGCTTTTCTTCTTTATGAGCTATATATATGAGTGGTGTCAGCTCAGTTCAGACACTCAGTCATATCTGACCCTGCAACCCCATGGACTGCAGCATGCCAGGCTTTCCTCTCCATAACCAACTCCAGAAGCTTGCAGAAACTCGTGTCCATTGACTTGGTGATGCCATCCAATCATCTCTGTCATCCCCTACTCCCACTGCCTTCAATTGCCAGAGTCCAGCTCCAACAGCCAGGGATTCAATCTGAAGAGATGGATGGTGTCGGTGATGATGATGTAGCCTCTGACTCATAGTATGGGACTACATCATTGTCTGCTGGATATAGTCCCGTACTATGTGTCAGAGGCTACATCATTGTTCACCAGATGTAGTCCCGTACTATGAGTCAGAGGCTACATCATCATCGCTGACACCGTCCATCTCTCCAGGTTGCATCCCTGGCTGCTGGGGCTGGACTCCAGCAAGTGGCGCCCAAACAGGGGACACTGAAGAGTAAGTAATTTGTGATTGTAATGCGGGACAGTTAGGATTGTACCTGTGGGTGGCCAGCAGCCCTCTGCAGTTTAGGCAGGGTGAGGAGGGTACAGAATGAATAAGAATATTCTCTAGAAGAATGGGCTTCTCTGCATCTAATAGACAAATGTTTATTGAAATATTACTTCATGTGTTAGCACATAGAGGCATTAAAGTAAGCATAGGAAGACTGTCTAAATTTCTACGTTTATTTTATACTTTGCATGGGCCAGAAGAGGTTCCTGTAGATTTTTTTTTTTTTCCTGTGGAATATGATTAGAAATGTCCTGGACCGCTGTCATGAAGCTGTTAGATAGCCTATAGGGGAGGCTATAGCGGTGGATAGTGGGTCTCCACCTTTTGTGCAGATCATATTTTCTGCCACTGACGAAGAAAAGGAGGGAGACTGTGCTCTATCTCCTAAGGAAGGAGAGGGCTTACAGGATGCTGCAGCTGGGTGCCCTGGCAAGCCCCCTCCCCCTCTATTCAACTTTTAAAAATTTATCCACCACTTTCTGATTCAAGGCAATCACCACCACCTCCACTTGTGCCTCCCAGGGCCCAGGAGTTCCCCTAATTTGCCCCCAAAGCCTCCCAGAGCATTGTCTAAGGCTCAGGAAGATAAACAGTTTTTTTTTTTTTTTTTGAAACAAAGGAGCTTTTAAAGCAGATGCATGCACAATATACAGAGCCAAACCCCCTCCGGGGGACCTCACCCAGGCTAAAAAAAAAAAAAAGAAAGAGAGAGAGAGTAATTCTAATGGAAACAATTCTACAATAAAAAATGTTTCTCTTGTGGCCAAACGGGGCTTTTTTTGCTGGCAATGTCCTGCCAAGCAGGGACAACAAGCCGTGCCAATACAGACTAATACCAATCCCCCAAAGGCACTTTGCCCCCAATGCCAGAAAGGGTATCATTGGACAAAAGAATATAGATCTAAATTTCATAAGAATGGGACTACGCTCACCCCCAAGTACAAGAAAGTAATTTTTCCCAGTTTCAGGGAAAAGGCCAGCAGGGGCAGCCCCAGCCCCAGACAACAATAGGAGCAGATGGTTGAATCCCTTTATTCCCTTTGTTCCTTCTCAGAACTCCTCAGAGCAACCCCAGGTAGTGTAGGACTGGACCTCAGTTCTGCCACCGTAACAATATTAACCCCTGATGTATTGGTTATTCCAATTTCAACAGGAGTGGCTGGCCCCCTGCCTGAGGGCATTGTAGGGCTTGTGCTAGGGCATAGCTCGCTCTCTCTTGAAGGAATTTTGGTAGTGCCTGGTGTAGTAAATTCTGATTATACTGGGGAAATTAAAGTTTTGATCTCATTGCCTGCCAAAACTGTGCAAATTAATAAAGGTCAAAGAATAGCACAACTTTTTCTTTTACCTTATTATCAGATAAGAAAAACCTTGACTTCTCAAGCTAGGGGCCCCAGAGTATTTGGATTCAGTGATCTAGCTTTTGGGGTGCAGGAAATTACAGCTTCTAGGCATTTGAAAGATCTTTTAATTCAAGGAAATAAAATGTCAGGGCTGTTAGATACTGGAGCAGACATCTCTTGCATTGCTGGAAAAGATTGGCCCTCATCCTGGCGGACACCAATGCTGACTTGGTAGGAATAGGGTCAGTTGCTAAGAGCTCACAAATTTTGATATGGTCAGATGAGAAGGGGGCACAAGGCACCTTTTGTACATATGTGATTCCTTCACTACATTTTTCTTTATGGGGGAGAGATACATTATCTCAGATGGGAATGATTTTATACAGCCCAGATGAAAAGCTTACTAACCAAATGCAACAAATGAGGTATAATCCTGACAAGGGGCTTGATAAAGATCAGTAGGGAATTGTTTCTCCATTAGACATGGTTCCTAACAAGAACAGAGAAGGTTTGCTGCTGCTGCTGCTGCTAAGTCACTTCAGTCGTGTCTGACTCTGTGCAACCCCACAGACGGCAGCCCATTGGGCTCTGCCATCCCTGGGATTCTCCAGGCAAGAACACTGGAGTGGGTTGCCATTTCCTTCTCCAATGCATGAAAGTGAAAAGTGAAAGTGAAGTCCCTCAGCCGTGTCTGACTCAGTGACTCCATGGACTGCAGCCTACCAGGCTCCTCCATCCATGGGAGTTTCCAGGCAAGAGTACTGGAGTGGGATATCATTGCTTTCTCCGAGAGAAGATTTAGGATATTCAAATTTATCCTAGAGGTTGTTGCTCTTGCTGCCGACCCTATTACCTGGAAATCTGATGATCCAGTATGGGTGGAGCAATGGCCCTTAAAAGCTGAAAAGCTGCAGGCAGCTGAGATTTAGTTATGGAACAACTGGCAGCCAGCCATATAGAGCCTGGAATAGCCCCTGGAATACTCCCATTTTTGTCATTAAGAAGAAATCAGGAAAATGGAGATGGTTACAAGATTTGAGAGCTATATATGCAACTATGGAAGACATGGGAGCCCTCAAGCTGGGCCTCCCTTCCCCAGTGGCTGTGCCTTTTGAATATAATGTGATAGTTATAAATCTACAGGATCATTTCTTTACCATCCCCCTGGCTATTCAGAATTGTAAAAGGTTTGCTTTCAGTCTCTCTTCAGTTCAGCTCAGTTCAGTTCAGTCGCTCAATCATGTCTGAAACTTTGAGATCCCATGAATCGCAGCATGCCAGGGCTCCCTGTCCGTCACCAACTCCTGGAGTTCACTCAGGCTCACATCCATTGAATCAAGGATGCCATCCAGCCATCTCATCCTCTGTCATCCCCTTATCCTACTGCCCTCAATCCCTCCCAGAATCACAGTCTTTTCCAATGAGTCAAATCTTCACATGAGGTGGCCAAAGTACTTGAGTTTCAGCTTCAGCATTATTCCCTCCAAAGAAATCCCAGGGCTGATCTCCTTCAGAATGGACTAGTTGGATCTCCTTGCAGTCAAAGGGACTCTAAAGAGGCTTCTCCAACACCACAGTTTAAAAGGATCAGTTCCTTGGCACTCAGCTTTCTTCACAGTCCAACTCTCACATCCATACATGACCACTGGAAAAACCATAGCCTTGACTAGACGGACCTTAGTCAGCAAAGTAATATATCTTTTTTTGAATATGCTATCTAGGTTGGTCATAACTTTTCTTCCAAGGAGTAAGCGTCTTTTAATTACATGGTTGCAATCACCATCTGCAGTGATTTTGGAGCCCAGAAAAATAAAGTCTGACACTGTTTCCCCTGTTTCCCCACCTATTTCCCATGAAGTGATGGGACCGGAAGCCATGATCTTCGTTTTTGAATTCCGTCACCTCCACTAGCTTTGTTCGTAGTGATGCTTTCTAAGGCCCACTTGGCTTCACATTCTAGGATGTCTGGCTCTAGATGCGTGATCACACCATTGTGATTATCTGGGTCATGAAGATCTTTTTGGTATAGTTCTTCCATGTATTCTTGCCACCTCTGCTTAATATCTTCTGCTTCTGTTAGGTCCATACCATTTTTGTCCTTTATCAAGCCCGTCTTTGCATGAAATGTTCCCTTGATATCTCTAATTTTCTTGAAGAGATCTCTAGTCTTTCCCATTCTGTTTTTTTCCTCTATTTCTTCACACTGATTGCTGAAGAAGGCTTTCTTATCTCTTCTTGCTATTCTTTGGAACTCTGCATTCAGATGCTTATATCTTTCCTTTCTCCTTTGCTTTTCACTTCTCTTCTTTTCATAGCTATTTGTAAGGCCTCCCCAGAAAGCCATTTTGCTTTGTTGCATTTCTTTTCCATGGGGATGGTCTTGATCCCTGTCTCCTGTACAATGTCACGAACCTCATTCTATAGTTCATCAGACACTCTATCTATCAGATCTAGGCCCTTAAATCTATTCCTCACTTCCACTGTATAATCATAAGGGATTTGATTTAGGTCATACCTGAATGGTCTAGTGGTTTTTCCTATTTTCTTCAATTTAAGTCTGAACTTGGTAATAAGGAGTTCATGATCTGAGCCACAGTCAGCTCCTGGTCTTGTTTTTGTTGACTGTATAGAGTTTCTCCATCTTTGGCTGCAAAGAATATAATCAATCTTATTTTGGTGTTGACCATCTGGTAATGTCCATGTGTAGAGTCTTCTCTTGTGTTGTTGGAAGAATCAGTCTTAGGTATACATATATTCCCTCCCTTTTGAATCTCCCTCCCANCCTGGTCTTGTTTTTGTTGACTGTATAGAGTTTCTCCATCTTTGGCTGCAAAGAATATAATCAATCTTATTTTGGTGTTGACCATCTGGTAATGTCCATGTGTAGAGTCTTCTCTTGTGTTGTTGGAAGAATCAGTCTTAGGTATACATATATTCCCTCCCTTTTGAATCTCCCTCCCATCTCCCTCCTTATCCCACCCCTCTAGGTTGGTGCAGAGCCCCAGTTTGAGTTTCCTGAGCCCTACAGCAAATTCCCACTGGCTATCTATTCTATATATGTTACTGTAAGTTTCCATGTTACTCTTTTCATACATTTTACCTTCTCTTCCCCTCTCCTCATGTCCATAAGTCTATTCTCTATGTCTGTTTCTCCATTGGTGCCCTGTAAATAAATTCTTCAGTATCAGTTTGTCTAGATTCTGTATATATGCATTAAAATACAGTATTTATCTTTCTCTTTCTGATTTTCTTCATTATGTATAATAGGTTCTGGGTCCATCGACCCCATTAAAACTAATTCAAATGCATTCATCTTTATCTCTGAGTAATATTCCATTCTTGAAGAGATCTTTAGTCTTACCCATTCTGTTGTTTTCCTCTTTTTTTTTTTTTTTTTTGCATTGATCACTGAGGAATGCTTATCTCTTCTTGATATTCTTTGGAAATCTGCATTCAGATGCTTATATCTTTCCTTTTCTTGAGAGTCCCTTGGACTGCAAGGAGATCCAACCAATTTCTTCTAAAGGAAATCATCCCTGGGTATTCCTTGGAAAGAATGATGCTAAAGCTGAAACTCCAGTACTTTGGCCACCTCATGCGAAGAGTTGACTCACTGGAAAAGACTCTGATGCTGGGAGGGATTAGGGGCAGGAGGAGAAGGGGATGACAGAGGATGAGATGGCTGGATGGCATCACTGACTTGATGGATGTAAGTTTGAGTGAACTCCGGGAGTTGGTGATGGACAGGGAGGCCTGGCGTGCTGCACTTCATGGGGTCAGAAAGAGTTGGACACGACTGAGCGACTGAACTGAACTGAATTGAATATTCCATTGTGTCTATGTACCACAACTTCTTTATCCATTCATCTCTTGAAGAACATCTAGGTTGCTTTCATGTTCTAGCTATGTTAATAGTTTTGCTATGAAAACTGGGATACATGTTTATTTTTCAGTTTTGGTTTCCTCAGGGTATATGCCTAGGAGTGGGTTTACTGAGTCATATGGTGGTTTTATTCTTAGTTTTTTTTTTTTTTTTAAAGGAAACTCCATACCATCTTCCATAGTGGCTGTATCAATTTACATCTCCACAACATTGTAATAGCAGTCCCTTTGCTCCACACCCTTTCCAGCATTTATTCTTTGTAGACTTTTTGGTGATGGCCATTCTGACTTGTGTGAGATGATGTTTCATTGTAGTTTTCATTTGCATTTCTTTAATAATAAGCGACACTGAGTATCTTTTCATGTGTTTGTTACCCATCTGTATGACTTGTTTAGAGAAAGGTCTGTTTAGGTATTTTCCCCACTTTCTCATTGGGTTATTTGTTTTTTCTGGTATTGAGTTGTATGAACTGCTTTTATATTTCGGAAATTAATCCTTTGTCAGTTATTTCATTTGCTATTGCTTTCTCCCATTCTCAGGGTTGTCTATTCACCTTGCTTATAGTATCCTTTGCTGTGCAAAAGCTTTAAGTTTAATCAGGTCCTGTTTCTTTACTTTCATTTTTATTTCCATTATTCTAGGAGATGGGTTATAGAGGATCTTACTTTGCCTTATCTCATTAAGTATTCTGCCTATGTTTTCATCTAAGAGTTTTATAGTTTCTGGTCTTTCATTTTGGTCTTTAATTAATTTTGAATTTATCTTTGTGTATGGTGATAAGACTGTCTTTGCCCCATTGTATATTCTTGCCTCCTTTATTAAAAATAAGGTATGCATAGGTTCATGGGTTTATTTTGAGGCTTTCTATCTTGTTCCATTGGTCTATAAACCTATTTTTGTGCCAGTACCATACTATCTTCATGACTGTAGGTTTGTAGTATAATCTGATGTCAGGAAGGTTGATTCCTCCAGCTCCATTTTTCTTTCACAAGACTCCTTTGGCTATTCAGGGTC
This sequence comes from Cephalophus harveyi, assembly GCA_006410635.1. Taxonomy (NCBI): domain Eukaryota; kingdom Metazoa; phylum Chordata; class Mammalia; order Artiodactyla; family Bovidae; genus Cephalophus; species Cephalophus harveyi. The sequence goes on along the minus strand of SJYT01054636.1, from coordinate 242,772 downwards.
TTTTGTGTTTCCATTTGAATTATGAAATTTTTTGATCTAGTTATGTGAAAAATGTCATTGGTAATCTGATAGGGATCACATAAAATCTATAGACTGCATTTGGTAGTATAATCATTTTTATAATATTGATTCTTCTTACCTAGTAACATGGAATATTTCTATGTTTAGAAATCTTTGATTTCTTTCACTAATATCTTATAATTTTCTGTGGACGGTTCTTTTGTCCCCTTAGGTAAGTTTATTCCTTGATATTTAATTATTTTTGTTGCAATGGGTAATGGATTGATTCCTTAATTTCTCTTTCTGATTTTTCATTGTTAGTATATAGAAATTCAACTGATTTCTGTGTATTGATTTTGTATTCTGTAACTTTGCTAAATTCACGGATTAGATCTAGTAATTTTCTGGTACTATCTTTAGTGTTTTCTATCTACAGTATCATGCATTTGCAAACAGTGAGAGCTTTACTTCTTATTTCTGATCTGGATTCCTTTAATTTCTTTTTCATCTCTGATTGCTGTAGTAAGGAATTCCTGACCTATGCTGAATAATAGTGATGAAGGTGAACATTGTTTTCTTTTGTTATGATCTTAGGGGGAACACTTTCAGTTTTTCAACATTGGGATAATGTTTGTTGTAGGCTTATCATACATGGTCTTTACTACGTTGAGTTCAGTTCAGTTCAGTCACTCAGTCGTGTCCGACTCTTTGCGACCCCATGAACTGCAGCACGCCAGGCCTCCCTATCCACCACCAACTCCCAGAGTTCACTAAAACTCACGTCCATTGAGTCAGTGATGCAATCCAGCCATCTCATCCTCTGTCATCCCCTTCTCCTCCTGCCCCTAATCCCTCCCAGCATCAGAGTCTTTTCCAGTGAGTCAACTCGTCGCATGAGGTGGCCAAAGTACTGGAGTTTCAGCTTTAGCATCATTCCTTCCAAGGAACACCCAGGGATGATTTCCTTTAGAATGGACTGGTTGGATCTTCTTGCAGTCCAAGGAACTCTCAAGAGTCTTCTTCAACACTACAGTTCAAAAGCATCAATTCTTTGGTGTTCAGCTTTCTTCACAGTCCAACTCTCACATCCATACATGACTACTGGAAAAACCATAACCTTGACCAGGCAGACCTTTGTTGGCAAAGTAATGTCTCTGCTTTTGAATATGCCATCTAGGTTGGTCATAACTTTCCTTCCAAGGAGTAAGGGTCTTTTAATTTAATGGCTGCAATCACCATCTGCAGTGACTTTGGAGCCCAGAAAAATAAAGTCTGACACTGTTTCCACTGTTTCCCCATCTATTTCTCATGAAGTGATGGGACCAGATGTCATGATCTTCATTTTCTGAATGTTGAGTTAGGTTCCCTCTATTCTCATTTTTTGAAGAGTTTTTTTTTTAATATAAATTTATTTATTTTAATTGGAGGTTAATTACTTTACAATATTGTGGGTGCTGAATTTTATCAAAAGATTTTTCTGCATCTATTGATACTATCAACTTTATTTTTTTAATCTTTCAAGTTGTTAATATGGTGTATCACATTGATTGATTTGTGTATATTGAAGAATCTGTGCATCCCTGGAATAAACCCAACTTGATCATGATGTGTGAGATTTTTGATGTCTCTCTGAATTTTGTTGGCTAAAATTTTATTGAGAATTTTTGCATCCATGTTCATCAGTGATATTGGTCTGTAGTTTTCTTTTTTGTGTGTTGTCTTTGTCTGGTTTTGGTATCAGGATGATGGTGGCCTTATAAAATGAGTTTGGAAGCATTCCTTTCTCCGCAATTTTTTGAAAAATTTTAAAAGGATAGGCATTAACTCTTCTCTAAATATTTGATAGAATTCTCCTGGGAAGCCATCTGGTCCTGGGCTTTTGCTTTTGGGGAGACATTTTATCAGAACTTCAATTTCAGTGTTTGAAATTGAATTGTTCATAATTTCTGTTTCTTCCTGGTTCAGACTTGGAAGATTGAACATTTCTAAAACTCTTTCCATTTCTTCCACGTTGTCCATTTTATTGCCATATAGTTGTTCATAATAGTCTCTTATGATCCTTTGCATTTCTGCATTATCTGTTGTAACCTCACCTTTTTAATTTCTAATTTTGTTGATTTGATTTTTCTTTCTTTTTCTTGATGAGTTTGTCTAAACGTTTATCAATTTTGTTTATGTTCAAAAAGAACCAGGTTTTAGTTTTACTAATCTTTACTATTGTTTCTTTCATTTCTTTTTCATTTACTTCTGCTTGGATCTTTATGACATTTTTTCCTTTAACTAATTTTAATTTTAAAATGTTCTACTTTTCTAAGTTATTTTACATGTAAAGTTAGGTTGTTTATTTGATATTTCTCTCGTTTTTTGAGGTAGGATTGCATTGCTATAAATATCCCTCTGAGAAATGCTTTTGCTTCATCCCATAGGTTTTGAGTTGTCATGTTTTCACTTGTCATTTGTTTCTAGAATTTTTTTTCCCCTTTTTATTTCTTCAGTAAGCTATTGGTTATTTAGGAACGTGTTGTTTAATCTCCATGTGTTTGTGTTTCTTACTTTTTTTTTTCCTTGTAATTGATATCTAGCCTCATAGTGTTGTGGTCAGGGAAGTTGCTCAAAACAATTTCAATTTTATCAAATTTACTGGCTTGATTTGTGACACAAGATGTTGTTTGATTTGTGACTCAAGATGTGGTCTATGCTGGAGAATGTTCCATGAGCATTTGAGAAGAAGGTATATTCTTCTGCATTTGGTTGGAATGTCCTGAAGAAATCAATGAGATTCATTTCATCTAATGAATCATTGAAGATGTGTTTCCTTACTAGTTTTGTCTTGATGATCTGCCCATTGGTGTGAGTGGGGTATTAAAGTCCTATTATTATTGTGTTACTGTCAATTTCTCCTTTTATGTCTGTTACTGCTTGTCTTATGCATTGAGGTACTCCTATGTTGGGTGCCTAAATATTTACAATTGCTATGTTTTCCTCTTGGATTGATCCGTTCATCATTATGTAGTGTCCTTCCTTATCTCTTGTAACCTTTTTTTTATTTTAGGTCTATTTCATATGATATGAGGATTGCTACTCCTGCCTTCTTCTGCTTTCTATTTGCATGGAGTATATTCCCCCATTCTCTCACTTTCAGTGTATATGTGTCTTTAGGTCTGATGTGGATTTCTTATTATAGCATATATATGGGTCTTGTTTTTGTATCCATTCAGCCAGTCTGTGCCTCTTGATTGGAGCATTTAATCCGTTTATATTTAAAATAATCATTGAAATATATGTTCCTCTTTCCAGTTTCTTAATTGCTTGGGGTTGACTTTTAGATCTCTTCTCTTCTATTTCTTGAATATTTAAGTCACTTTACATTTCTTGTAAAGCTGGTTTGTTGGTACTGATTCTCTTAACTTTTGCTTGTCTGAAAATCTTTTTATTTCTCCATCAGTTTTGAATAAGATCCTTGCTGGATACAGTAATCTTGGTTGTAGATTTTCCCCTTTCAGTACTTTAAGTATAGTCTGCAATTTCCTTCTGGCCTGCAGAGTATCTGCTGAAAGATCAGCTGTTAAGCATATGGGGTTTCCCTTGGATGTTAATTGTTGCTTTTCCTTTGCTTCTTTTAATATATTTTTGTTGAGGTTATTCTTTGTTTGATTAATATGTGTCTTAGCATGTTTCTCCTTGGGTTTATCCTGTGCCTCATTGTGCCTCTTGGACTTGATTGACTATTTCCTTTTCCATGTTGGAGAAATTTTCAACTATACTCTCTTCAAAAATGTTCTCACACCCTTTCACTTTCTCTTCTTCTTCTGGGATCCATACAACTTGAATGTGCTGCATTTGATATTGCCCCAGAGGTCTCTGAGCTTATTCCAAGTTCTTTTCATTCTTTTTATTTTATTTTGCTCTTCAGAAGTTATTTCCATCATTTCATCTTCCAGCTTACTGATTCATTCTTCAGCTTCAGATAATATGTTATTGATTCCTTCTAGAATGTATTAATTTCATGAATTGTGTTGTTTGTCGCTGCGTGTTTTTTCTTTAATTCTTCTAGGTCTTTGTTAATTGATTCTTGCATTTTCCCTATTTCATTTCAAGTATTTTATCATCTTTAATATTATTCTGAATTCTTTTTCAGGTAGTTTGCTTATTTCTTCTTCATTTATTTGGACTTCTGTGTTTCTAATTTGTTCTTTCATTTCTGCAGTATTTGTCTGCCTTTTCATTATTTTTTTTTTAAACTTATTGTGTTTGAGGTCTCCTTTTCCCAAACTTCAGTGTTGAATTCCTTCTTCCTTTTGGTTTCTGCTCTCCTAAGTTCAATCCAGTGGTTTGTGTAAGCTTCGTATAGAGTGAGATTTGTGCTGAGTTTTTGTTTGTTTTTCCTCTGATGGGCAAGGCTGAGTGAGGTGTTAATCCTTTCTGCTGAAGATTGGGTTTGTATTTCTGCTTTGTTTACTGTTTAGATGAAACCTCATGCACAAGGTGCCACTGGTGATTGGGTGATGCCAGGTCTTGCATTCAGGTGATTTTCTTTTTGTGAGTTCTCACTATTTAATACTTCCTAGGGTTCACTGTCTGGTAGTCTAGAATCTTGCAGTCAGTGCTCCCACTCCAAAGGCTCAGGACTTGATCTCTGGTCAGGAATGAAGATCTCACAAGTGGTTTGTTATGACCTTAAGTGAGATTAAAACAAATAACCAAAAATGAGAAGCCAAAGAGGTACCCCAAATGGCAGTTACAAAATCAGGCAAATTATAATTAAATTAATGGAATATACACATGTACATATACACCTATATGCAAAGTCAAAACAGTCCAACAAAAATAAAGTACAGTAGATTGACCTGGAAAACAAAGGAAACGAAAAGTTATATCTACCAGTTTAAAAAAAAAAAAAAA
>SJYT01054636.1:220673-237322 GCA_006410635.1 Cephalophus harveyi | reverse complement strand
AAAAAAAAAAACTCAAAAGCTTAATTCAATTTCATAGTGCCAATAAAATCAATAACTATAACGAGTGGTAGTGATCATGGAAAGAGTGAAAACAAAAATCGAAAAGAATCTACAAAACAAGTCAAAATATAAGAATAATAAATGTTTTTCTTGGGCCACTGCTGTCAGAGTCCTTTCCCTCGCTTGATGTCACAGTCCCCTCACCTCCCTAGGATGCCCTCCAACACTGTGCTGAACTCTGGACCTGTTGTGGGGGCAGCTTAGATTCTAATCTGGTCCTACTCCTGTATATTCTTGCCTCCAATGTACACAGCTATCAGAGCTAGTGCGTTTTCTTTTGTGGGAGCTCTCAGTGCCCTTTTATATATTCCACAGACAGAGAATTTGCCTAATTGATCATGTGGATTTAATCTGCAGCTTGTACAGCTGGTAGGGAGGTTTTGGGTCTTCTTCCTTAGCCACGCTGCGCCTGTATTTCAATTGTGATTTTATTTATACCTCTACATATTGGTTATCCACTGGGGTTTACTCCTGAGGTTGCCCTGGAGGGCTTGGGTTGGGCCCTGCGAGGGCCAGGTGTGGAGGTAGTGCAGCTGCTTGGGTTGCAGGGTTTCTGGCAGTCTGTTTCTCAGGGGAGTTGGCTGCTTAAGGTGGCAGGAAATGTAGAGCTCTAGAAGGGTATAGCAACCAGTATTGGCCAATACACTCCAGTATTCTTGCCTGGAGAAACTCCCTGAAAGAGAAGCTTAGGAGGCCACAGCTTACAGGCTCTCAAAGAGTTGGACATGGCTGAAGTGGCCCTGCATGCATAAATGAAAGAGTTTTTTTGCCTGTGGCAATTCTGTCCCAGTGAGAGTTGAGCATGAAGGTGGCACAGCTACTTGGCTTGTGGGGACCCTGGTGGTGCCAAGTGTGCAGGCACACGGACTGCCTCCACCACAGGAGTTATGGCTCTATCAGAGTCTTTTTTAAAGGCTCTTGTAGTTGGTGATCAGAAGGCTTCTTTGGCCAGTCTTTGTAGCTCTGACCATTCAGGTACTTAGAGGACTCCCTTGCCTGGGGTCTTTCTCTGTTGTTTGGTGCATCAGGCACATAAAAGGGTCCCCTGGCAGGGGTTTACTCTGTAGTTCAGTACCTCAGGTGTGTGATGGGTCAGCCTCTCTATTGTTTCAACTGCTGATGCTGATTGGTGGGGAGAGAGAGGCTATGGTGATGGCTCCACCCCCTACATGTGACTCAGCAGCATTACTTTGCTTCCATGGCTGCACTGCTTTCCTCCACAGGCATTTCCTATCACAATCTCCTCCCTTACATCCCCTCAATCTGTCTCTTCACAGTCAACAGCAGCCCTTGCCCTGAGATTGCTCCATGATCCCTAAACTCCAGCTCCCAGCTGCTGCACCTTCCAGGGGACCTGCATCCCTGTCTGGGGTATATATGGCTGTGGCAAGGACTGTCTGATTCTCATTCCATTTAGGCTGCCACTGATCAGCTGTTTCACTCTCGGCCTTATATGTTTTTCCTCTGACTCAAATAGTTGCACCATTCTGGAGCTTGGATCCCTGCTTCAGTTCCCCCACCAGCTGAGGGCAGGTGTAGTCCTACTAATACTTCCCCGCCCTCCCAGTTCCTTTATCCTATCAAGTTTTGCATGGCCCTATTCATTCATTTCCACTGGTCAGGTACTTCTGTTCATTTTCCGCTGGTGCTCTCCAGGCACTTCTGTGTCTGAAGATATATTCTTAATGTAACCATGGAGAGAGATATATTCCACATCCACACACTCCTCCACCATCTTCCCCCTCAAGAGTAAATTCTTAAGTCAGTTTTTGGTGCTCCCAATATCCTGTGAGGATGGTGGAAGAAAATGACAGTAATGAACTTCAAGTGTCTTTTGCTGATCCTCTGCCCTAACTCTTGCTTCTTGGCCTACATACAGATTTCTCAGGAGGCAAGTAAGGTGGTTTGGAATTCCCATACCTTTAAGAATTTTCTATAGTCTTGTGACCCACACAGTCAAAAGCTATGGCATAGTCAATAAAGCAGAAGTAGATGTTTTACAGGAACTCTTCTGCTTTTTGTATGATAGAACAGATGTTGGAAATTTGATCTCTTATTGCTCTTCCTTTTCTAAATCCAGCTTGTACATCTGGAAGTTCTCCATTCATATACCTTTGAATCCTAGCTTGGAGAATTTTGAGCATTACTTTGTTAGCTTCTGGGATGAGTGCAATTGTGATGTAGTTTTAACATTCCTTGGCATTGCTTTCTTTGGAATTGGAATGAAAATTGATCTTTTCCAGTCCTGTGGCCACCGCTGAGTTTTTAAAATTTGCTGCTGTATTCAGTGCAGCACTTTCACAGCATCATTTTTAGGACTTGAAATAGCTCAGCTGGAATTCCATCATCTCCACTAACTTTGTTCATAATGATGCTTCCTAAAGCTCACTTGACTTCAGACTCCAGGATGCCTGGCTCTAAGTGAGTGATCACCCCATTGTGTTTATCTGGGTCATTAAGATCTTTTTTGTATAGTTCTTCTGTGTATTCTTGTCACCTCTTAATATCTTCTGCTTCTGTTAGGTCCATTGTGTTTCAGTCCTTTATTTGGCCATCTTTGCATGAAATGTTCCCTTGGTATCACCATCTTTCTTGAAGAGATCTTTATTCTTTCCCATTCTACTGTTTCCCTCTATTGCTTTGCACTGATCACTGAGGAAGGCCTTCTTATCTCTCCTTACCCTTCTTTGGAACTCTGATTTCAAATGGGTATAGCTTTTCTTTTCTCCATTGCCTTTATCTTCTCTTCTTTTTTGAGCTAAGGCCTCTTCAGACAACTTTTTTGCATTTCTTTTTCTTGGGGATGGTCTTGATCACTTTCTCCTGTACAATGTGACAAACCTCTGTCCATAATTCTTCAGGCACTCTGTCTATCATATCTAATCCCTTGAATCTATTTGTCACTTCCTTTGTATAATTGTAAGGGATTTGAGTTAGGTCATACCTGAATGACCTAAGTAGGTTTTCCCTACTTTCTTCAATTTAATTCTGAATTTGGCAAAAAGGAGTTCATGATCTGAGCCGCAGTCAGCTCCCAGTCTTATTTTTGTTGACTGTATGGAGTTTCTTTGTCTTCGGCTAAAAAGAATAGAATCAATCTGATTTTGTTATTGACCATCCAGTGATGTCCATGTGTAGAGTCTGCTTTTGTGTTGTTGGAAGAGGGTGTTCACTATGACCAGTGCATTCTCTTAGCAAAACTCTGTTAGCCTTTACCCTGCTTCATTTTGTACTCCAAAGCCAAACTTGCCAGTTACTCCAGGTATCTCTTGACTTCTTCCATTTACATGCTAGTCCCCTATGAAGAAAATGATTTTTTTTTATTTTTAGTTCCAGGATGTCTTGTAGGTCTTCATAGAACTGTTCAACTTCAGTGTCTTTGCCATAAGTGGTTGGACCATAGACTTGGATTACTGTTATATTGTATGGTTTGCCTTGCAAATTAATAGAGATCATTCTTTCATTTTTGAGATTTCACAGAAGTACTACATTTTGGACTCATTTATTGACTATGATGGCTACTCCATTTCTTCTAATGAAGTAGATATAATGTAGTATTAGTACATCACAGTAGCAGAAATAAAGGTCATCTGAATTAAATTTTCCCATTCAAGCCTATGTTAGTTCACTGATTTCTAAAATGTCAATGTTCACTCTTGCCTTCTCCTGTTTGACCACTTCCACTTTACCTTGATTCATGGACCTAACATTCCTGGTTCCTAGGCAATATTTTTCTTACAGCATTGGACTTCACTTCTATCACCAGTCACATCTACAAATGGGTATTGTTTTTGCTTTGACCCAATATCCTCAATCTTTCTGGAATTATTTTTCCACTGATCTCCAGTAGCATATTGGACAACTACCAACATAGGAATTCATCTTTTGGTGTCTTTTTTTTTTTTTTTGCCTTTCATACTGGTCATGAGGTTCTCAAGGCAAGAATTTCTAAGTGGTTTGACATTCCCTTCTCCAGTGGACCATGTTTTGTCAGAACTCTTCACCATGACTAATATGTAATTCATGATCAATGAAGTGTTATTCAAAACAATTCAAGGCATATTATTCAAAAATTTCATTAAAATTCTTGAATTTGTAGGATATGCTTTAAGTCAAAATATGTTCTGCAAACTTTCTCATAAGAATGTGTTTCTGGAATTTTAATGACAGTAAGTGTTCTTCTTAAGTATGGAAATATAATTTGTAAAAATTTATACATTATCTCTTTTGTGATAATCATAGCATGCTGCCTTTCAAGAGAAAATGTGGATCTTACAAATATAATTGTATTCTTCTAGGGTGCTTATGTTTACTACACCTAAATTATATCCAGATTTGAAAAAGAAGTAAAAAATAGTAAAATGTTATTCCAGGTCCACATTAGCACTCTACTTCTTTTAAGTATTGTCCAAATGTGGAATTTTATTTTTGAGCAAAAATTAACCAAAAACATATTGCAGTATGTCACACAATTGCATTCAATAAGCATGGGATATGGCAAAACAATTTTAGATTTCATATAAACAATATGCTGTTTATTTAGTAATTAGATAATGTGAAGATGAAGTACACTGTAAATAAATAATACATTCATCTCCTTTCTGTAGAAAAAAATAATTTAATTATTTGATGATAGTTCTTAGAATTTACTCTCTTAACAGTTTTTTATATAATTTACAGCAGTATAAACTATATTCATCATGTTGTAAGAGAAGCTTGGCAGGCTACAGTCCGTGAGGACTCAGGGAGTTAGACACAACTGAGCAACTGGACACAGTGCACAGCACTTTATATCCTTAGCACTTATTTTTCATATAGCTGGGACTTAGTAACATTTTACCACCTTCATCCAATGGCTCCTCCCACCTCTCCTCACCCACATCAGTAACTACAAGTCTGCTCACTTTTTCTATGAGTTTGTTTCTTTTTGAAACATATTTGACCTACAACAATGCTAGTTAGTTCCTGTCACATAGTATTGATTCAGCATGTCTGTAGATTTCAGAATGTTTACTATGGTAAACATTTTTTGGGGCTCCAAAATCACTACAGATGGTGACTGCAACCATGAAATTAAAATATGCTTACTCCTTGGAAGGAAAGCTATGACCAGCCTAGACAGCATATTCAAAAGCAGAAACATTACTTTGCCAACAAAGTTCTGTCTAGTCAAGGCCATGGTTTTTTCAGTTGTCATGTATGCATGTGAGAGTTGGACTATGAAGAAAGCTGAATGCTAAAGAATTGGTGCTTCTGAACTGTGGTGTTGGAGAAGAATCTTGAGAGCCCTGTGGACTGCAAGGAGATCCAACCAGTCCATTCTAAAGGAGATCAGTCCTGGGATTTCTTTGGAAGGACTGATTCTAAAGCTGAAACTCCAGTACTTTGACCACCTCATGCAAAGAGTTGACTCATTGGAAAAGACTCTGATGCTGGAAGGGATTGGGGGCAAGAGGAGAAAGGGATGACAGAAGATGAGATGGCTGGATGGCATCACCAACTGGATGGACATGAGTTTGAGTGAACTCCGGGAGATGGTGAGGGACAGGGAGGCCTGGCGTGCTAAAATTCATGGGGTCGCAAAGAGTTGGACACGACTGAGTGACTGAACTGAACTGAACTATGGTAAATCTGGTTGCCATCTGTCACCAGACAAAAATGCTGCATAGACTATATTCCCTGCACTGTATAATTTACTCATTTATTTGAAAGTTGAAGTTACTACCTCTTAATCTCCTTTATCTATTTCTTTCCTTCTTCCATCCTCCTTCCCTCGGGTAACCACTCATTTGTTCTCTGTACCTATAACTCTGTTTCTTTATTGTTGTGTTTTCTCATTTGTTTTGTTATTTTTTAGATTCTACATATAAGTAAAACCAGACAGTATTTATCTTTCTCTGTTTGGCTTATTTCATTTAGTATATACATTCTAGGTCCAACTCTGTTACTATAAATATCAAAATGACACTCTTTTATGGTTGAGTAACATTCCATAGTGGTATACATATATATATATATATATATATACTTGTTTTAATAAAGAATATGTGCCATATATATATATATATATATATATTAATGCATCTTCTTTATTAATATGTTGATAGACATTAAAGTTGCTTCCAAATCTTGGTTATTGTAAATAATGGTGCTATGAACTTTGGGTGCATGTGTGTTTTCTTATCAGTGTTTTTACTTTACTCATATAGATACCCAAGAGTGAAATTGCTGGATAATATTATAGTCCCATTTTTATTTATTTATTTTTTTGAGGGACCTCAGTACAGTTTTTCATGTTGCCTGCATCAATATACACTTCCACTGACAGTGTACAAGAATTCCCTTTTCTCCATATCTGGTATCTTTTTGGATAATAGCCATCCTGACAGGTGTGAGGTAAAATCTTATTTTGGTTGTAATTTGAAAATCCTTAATGATTAGTGGCATTTAATCATTAGTGGGCACAATAGAGGACAGAAATTGTATGGAACTAACAAAAGAAGAATAGGTGGCAAATATATATGGAAGAACTATACAATAAAGATCTTCATGACTCATTATCATGATGGTGTGATCACTCACCTAGAGTCAGATGTCCTGAATGCAAGTGGGCCTTAGAAAGCATCACTACAAACACAGCTAGTGGAGGTGATAAAATTCCATTTGAGCTATTTCAAGTCCTAAAAGATGATGCTATTAAAGTGCTGCAGTCAATATGCCAGCAATTTTGTAAAACTCAACACTGGCCACAAAACTGGAAAAGGTAAGTTTGCATTCCAACCCCAAAAAAAGGCACTGTCAAAGAATATTCCAACTACCACACAACTGCACTCATCTCACATGCTAGCAAAGTATGCTCAAAATTCTCCAAGCAAGGCTTCAACAGTACATGTATTATGAACTTCCAAATGTTCAAACTGGATTTAGGAAAGGTAGAGGAACCAGAAATCAAATTGCCAACATCTTTGGATCATCAAAAAAGCCAGAGAGTTCCAGAAAAATGTTTAAGTCTGCTTTATTGATTATGCTAAAGCCTTTGACTATGTGGATCACAACAATCTGTAGAAAATTCTTCAAGAGATAGGAGCACCACACCATTTTACCTTTCTCTTGAGGAATCAGTATTCAGGTCAAGAAGCAAAGGTTAGAACTGGACATGAAACAGACTCATTCCAAATTGGGAAAGGAGTATGCCAAGGCTATATACTGTCACCCTGTTTATTTAACTTATATGCAGAGTACATCATGTGAAATGGCAAGCTGGATGAAGCACAAGCTGGAATCAAATTGTCAGGAGATATATCAATAAGCTCAGATAAACTGATGATACCACCCTTATGGCAGAAAGCAAAGAGCTAAAGAGCCTCTTGATGAAAGTAAAAGAGGAAAGTGAAAAAGTTGCCTAAAACTCAACTTTCAGAAATCTAAGATTATGGAATCCATTCCATCACTTCATGGCAAATAGTTGGGGAAAAAAAGGAAACAGTGACAAACTTTATTTTTTGGGCTCCAAAATCACTGCAGATGGTGACTATAGCCATGAAATTAAAACACTCTTGCTTCTTGGAAGAAAAGCTAATGACCAACCTAGACAGTACATTCAAAAGCAGAGATATTGCTTTGCCAACAAAGGTTCATCTAGTCAAACCTATGGTTTTTCCAGTAGTCTTGTATGGATGTGAGAGTTGGACTATCAAGAAAGCTGAGTGCTGAAGAATTGATTCTTTTGAACTATGGTGTTGGAGAAGACTCTTGGGAGTCCCTTGGGCTGCAAGGAGATCCCCCCTGTCCATTCTAAAGGAAATCAATCCTGACTATTCATTGGAAGGACTGCTGCTGAAGCTGGAACCAATACTTTGGCCACCTGATGTGAACTGACTAGTTTGAAAAGACCTTGATGCTGAGAAAGATTTAAGGTAGGAGGTGAAGGGAACGACAAAGGATGAGATTTGGTTGGATAGCATCACCAACTCGAATGACATGAATTTAAGTAACCTCCCAGAGTTGGTGATGGACAGGGAAGCCTTGGGTGCTGCAGTACATGGTGTCGCAAAGAGTTGGACACAACTGAATGACTGAATTGACCTGAATAATTTCCCTTCTTGAGAGCATACTTTGTAACTCTAACATTTCTGTGGATGATATTCCAAATACTATTAATAGAGTTTTGTGTTTCACTCTCTTTGATTATGCTAACACATTAAGTTAGTCTTTATATCAGATGAGTTGCTTTGCAATTTTGAATGGTTTGTGTGTCTCTGGATTAGCAAACAAAATTTTAACCATATAATGTTTTTAATATTTAATGGAATATAGCTTTTAATGCAAACAAATATTAGAATGTACTTGGAGACTGAATAGTTTGCATCAAGACATCAAGCTTTATCATTTTTAAAGTCAACCTTAATGAGTTAAAAATGTCTCAGAAGCGAAGCTAGCTATTGGGAGATATAAGGCTTTTAAAGATTAATGATATTAGTGATTTTTCTCCTTTGTGTTTAGTGGAGATAGTATTTAAGCCTCTGCATAGACCCTTCTGTTGCTTGTCACTGATTTTTAAAACAGGTACACTTAAAGGAAGATGGTATCATCACAAAGTCATCTTGATACTTTAAATGTATGTATATTAAATAGTAGTAAAATGTTAGCTATTAATTTTATTATTCTATCTTGGGTACTATACTAACCATATTTTATGAACTGTTTACATGTAATTCTCAAAGCATTGCTACATGATAGTCCCCATCATGCCTCCTGTTACATCTGTTAGAGAAACAGGGAGCTGAGACAACTTTAATGAGTTAAAAATGTCTCAGAAGCGAAGCTAGCTATTGGGAGATATAAGGCTTTTAAAGATTAATGATATTAGTGATTTTTCTCCTTTGTGTTTAGTGGAGATAGTATTTAAGCCTCTGCATAGACCCTTCTGTTGCTTGTCACTGATTTTTAAAACAGGTACACTTAAAGGAAGATGGTATCATCACAAAGTCATCTAGAAACACCCATTTCCTGAGAAAGTTTTATTATGCATCCAGTCTCTAATACATATTATTTTAAAAATCCACAAACAAAGTTTTAAATGTCACATGGAAGAAGCTTGTGCATTTTTCTTTGATAGAATTTTAAGTCAGTGCAATCTGGGCAATTTCTAAACTTAGGCTAAAGTTAGAGATTTAATATCTTTCAAAATTTACTTACATCATTTCCTTAACAGATGCTTGGCAAAAGAGATGGCTATGTATAGCTGAGTAAGAAAGTTCTTTAAAGATAGTGAGCAATTTATTGAAGTTTGAATTCCTCAGAATTATTTCAAATATTTTTTTTTCTCCTTATGTTTAATTTTTAAATTATTATTATTTTAATACAGTTTAATACCATTTATTATATTTATACTATTTTAATACATTTTAATACAACTGAGTTGAGTGAGCAAAAGATTGTTGGTACTCTATTGCTTTCAATGTCATGCTTAATGGAGTTCATTGACTTACATAATTTGAATATAATATTAGTGTTGGCAGATTTAGTAAATAAAAATAGAAAAGCACAGTTAAATTTGAATTTTAGATAGACAATATATTTTTATAGAGTGAATATCACATTCTTACCCTGAAAATAATTATCTGAAGTGTAAATCTAATGGCACACATATATGTGTGTGTGTTTGTGTGTGCTTAGTCGCTCAGTCATGACCAATTCTGTGACCCCATGGACTGTAGGGGGACCCCAAGCTTGCCAGTCTCCTCTGTTCATAAGGATTCTCCAGGCAAGAAAATTGGCATGGATTTCCATACCCCACTCCAGGGGATCTTCCCAACCCAGGGGTCAAACTCAGGTCTCCCACATTGTGAGGAGATGCTTTATCATCTGAGCCACAAGGGAATTCCATATATATATATATATATATATTATATATATATATAATATATATATTAATGAAAGAGGCTGCTTAAGAGTAAATATTAAAACAAAAAACAAAATCTAAGCTCATGCCATCCAGCTGCAATACTGAATGACAAGTAGAAGGGGAAAAGGTGAAAGTAGTGACTGTAGAGCCTCTTTTGGGGCTCCAAAATCACTGTGGAGTGTGACTGCAGCCATTAAATCAGAAAACGATTGCTTCTTGGCAGGAAAGCAGTGAAAAACCTAGACAGTATGTTGAAAAGCAGAACCATTACTCTGCCGACAAAAGTCTATATAGTCAGGTCTATGGCCTTCCCAGTCATCATGAAGGGTTGTGAGAGCTGGACCACAAAGAAGGCAGAAAGCCAAAGAATTGATACCTTCAAACTGTGGTGCTGGAGAAGATGCCTGAAAATCCCTTGGTCAGCAAAGACATCAAAACAGTCAATGTTAAGGGAGATCAACCCTGAATTTCACTGGAAGGACTGATGCTGTAGCTGAAGCTCCAGTATTTTGGTCATTTGATGTGAACAGATGACACTGTGGAAAAGTCCCTGATCCTGGGAAAGATCAAGGGCAGAAGGAGAAGAGGGCTTCGGATGGTGAGATGGCTGGACGTCATCACCAATGCAATGAATATGAACCTGGGCAATCCTGGGGAAATGTTCAGAGATAGGGAGGCCTGGTGTTCTATAGTCCATGGGGTAGCAAAGAGTCAGACATGACTGGGTAAGTGGGTGACTGTGCAACAACAATCTCTCTCTCTCTCTCTCTCTCTCTCTATCTATCTATACACACATACAGACAGACACACTATTTGGTTGAGATGCTTGTATAGCATCACATTCAATGGACATGAAGTTGGGTGAACTGCAGGAGATGGTGAGTGACAGGAAGGCCTGGTGTGCTGCAGTCCATGAAGTTGCAAAGAGTCAGGAATGACTTAACAACTGAACAACTACCTGGCACCCTAGAAGGGAATCTAATTTTTTTATTTTGTTTCTTCTTTGCCTCAGAGAAAAACAAATTTGATCATAGAAGTAAAGAGAGGTATCCATGATCAATCATATAGCTTTGTGTCTCCAAATAAAGCACAGATATTCAATATTAAATGTATTAAAATACTAAAATATCCCTGATGCCATGTCATGAATAATCCTATTGCTTTAACAGCTGTGATTGACATTAAAGATGAGCTGTAGGGATCTGGATGAGGCATTTTTGTAAGGAAGAAATTTGGTTTGTTTTCCTTGCAACTTGACAAGCACTGAGAACACTGAAAGTGTTCCCTTGAAAATCTCCCCCTCCAGTGTTCCAGTGGGGATTACTCTACATTGTAGTGGTGGTAGTTTAGTTACAAAGTTGTGTCTGACTCTTTGCGACCCCATGGACTATAGCCCACCAGGCTCCTGTGTCCATAGGGTTTTCCAGGCAAGAATACTGGAGTGGGTTGCCATTTCCTTCTCCAGGGGATCTTTCAGAACCAGGGATTGAAACCACAGCTTCTGCATCTCCTGCATTGCAAGAGGATTCTTTACCACTGAACCACTGGGGAAACCCCTACACTACATTGTAATCATGTGTATATGGGTGTGTATGTTTTCTCTTGTTCCTTTCAGAATTTAAGAGGAACTGGAATATAAGGGAGTTAAACAAAGAATGATGGTTACATTAATCTTTTCAAAAGCAAAATCAGATTAGGCATCAAGAAAATAAATGACCTTAAAAACCTGTAAATCATGCTATGTCACTCTTAGACTTCTTCCTTAGTGCACAGATAATTCCTGAACTAAATCAATTAGCTAGCCCAGTTGGGTGGTTAACTAAGGACCTCGAATTATAAATAGAAAAACTTCCCTCATTCTTGCCCAAGAAAGCCATTTTGTTCTTTCCCTTTGAAAGTCCCTTAACTCAACAGTAAAGTATGGGGTTATTGCAGGCATCAAGCTAGGGAGTACGGGACAAGTCCCAGGTCCACTTTTACTAGCTCTCTGAGTTAGGGGATTTTCAGAGAGGAAGAACAAAGAGGTGGGGATTAGCCATCATTTTATGACATTTCTTAATTGTAGCTCCTGGAGTCAGAATATCTCTGGTTTAAGAGTCTCTGGAAAATTGTTCCATGGCTCAAGATGTGGGAGTTTATCTTGCCCAGGAGAAGCAATCTGAGTTTAACTATTAATCATGGTATCTATAGTAGCAAGTTTAGCCCACTGACTCTGGTTAATTAGTGTTCAGTAGAGGATAGAGGGCAGAGGGAAAAGAAAGCTTTGGCTAGTGAGATTAATCATAAGTTTAATAAGGGAACTGGGCTTTAGGGGGAGTTGATTTCAGAAGGAGAGGAGGTCTCTTTCAAGATTTTCTGTTTTAGCTTTTGAAAACAGTACTTTCTAGCTGACCCTTATAAGGGTAAAATGTCACAAGCAGACTCAGGTTTTATTAATACTTTCCTTATCTACCTTTATTTCCTCTTTTGTTAGCATTTTTGTAAGGAAATGGCACAGAATGTTGTATGTTAATTCTGTATCCTCTAATCTTGTTCAACTTATATTAATTGAGTGTTAAATCTGCTTATTCTATGTATTTTTTTAGATAAACAATTTAATTTCTCTGCAAATAATTATAACACTAACACTTCCCTTACAATTCTTATATTTTGTTGTATAGGTAGGGCAAATATGTCTGTGTGGATTGGTCACTAACTTATTTATTTCTTTACTGCAGCCTAAGGCCTGTTTCGGAGAAGGCAATGGCACCCTACTCCTGTACTCTTGCCTGGAAAATTCCGTGGATGGAGGAGCCTGGTAGGCTGCAGTCCATGGGGTTGCTCAGAGTTGGACACAACTGAAGTGACTGAGCAGCAGCAGCAAGACCTGTTTACTCAAAATCTTGTTGGTGTCAAGCAGAAGCTTTTCCATTCCAATTATTTTAAAAATAGCTGAAATGAGCTGATTATTAGCCATTTAAAATCTGTCTATCTATAACCTGAGAAATTATATCCAACATTTTCAGGCCATTGAAATGGTTAGAGCCTTAGAATTATAAAACTCCAAGTCAATATATCTTCAGAGCTCTCTGACCCAAAGGTGCTGGTGAGTCACATCACTGAGAAAAGAAAGTCCCCTCTCTAATCCCTCTCTTCTCCAAAATTTCCCTCACCTTCCATCTCTTCTGGGCTTTGGTCTCTTTCTTTAAGCCTCTCGATGGTCTCCTTACTTGAAGGACTTCCTCCTAGGCAGCCCTGCCAAAGACCATCTAATAAAGATTAATGAGTGCTAATGCTTCTTGTGGTGTGTCTTTTTCTTCATTTAGTCATCAGTTTTCTGAAGCCCCTACATATCTCCTGGAGTGAAAGTGTTGGTCTCTCAGTGGTGTCTGACTCTTTGTGATCCCATGAACTGTAGCCCACTAGACTCCTCTGTCCATGGAACTCTCCAGGCAAGAATACTGAAGTGGGTAGTCACTCTATTCTCTAGCGGATCTTCCCGAGCCAGGGATCAAACTCAGGTTTCCTGCATTGCAGGCAGTTTCCTTACCACTTGCACCAATAGGGAAGACATATGTCAGGAGGATACCCTGGAGAAGGGTACCTACAGAAAGTATTTTAGGAAGCTGTTGTTTATGAATCAATAAAATAAGATTGGGGAAAGGAAGGGACTAAGCATCTGATCTAATAAAAGATAACAAACAAGTATAGACTGTGGACTGATAATTTAGAGGTTAAGAGCTAGAAATCTGTGACTCCCTGCCTTCTTTCAGTAATATAAAGACAAATTGTGTTTATCCCTGTTTCATTAGCCTTGCTAATGAAATTCAGGCTGGGGATTCAGCTGTACTACAAACTCTACTCTTATTTTCAATTTTCACAGGTACATTTGACAGCATTTTGGAAATATTTTACAATTGGTTACAACTAGGATATCCTTTAAGCCAGACAATATAATTTGTTGTTTTGTGGCCCATAAAATTCAATACTATATAAATTATATAGTCAAGGAAAACATTTTTAGAAATCTACCTGCTGTAATATTTCATCTGATCCCAACAATATGTACTCTTCTTGGTGACATATATCCAAAGCATCAGTGTTCATGGATGTGTGTCTAAAATTTCAATTAAAAAGCATGCATATATACACTTTTGAGTGAGCTGTGTACTGAAGGGGAGCTGACTTGTGTAGTTATGCTGCATTTCAATTTATATCCATTTATGAAAATCAATTGCACTCATCTCACACATTAGTAAAGTAATGCTCAAAATCCTCCAAGCCAGGCTTCAGCAATACGTGAACCGTGAACTTCCAGATGTTCAAGCTGGCTTTAGAAAAGTTAGAGGGGCCAGAGATCAAATTGCCAACATCCACTGGATCCTCAATAAAGCAAGAGAGTTCCAGAAAAACATTTATTTCTGNCCAAGCCAGGCTTCAGCAATACGTGAACCGTGAACTTCCAGATGTTCAAGCTGGCTTTAGAAAAGTTAGAGGGGCCAGAGATCAAATTGCCAACATCCACTGGATCCTCAATAAAGCAAGAGAGTTCCAGAAAAACATTTATTTCTGTTTTATTGACTATGGCAAAGCCTTTGTGTGGATCACATAAACTGAGGAAAGTGGGCATACCAGACCACCTGACCTGCCTTTTGCAAAACTTATAAGCAGGTCAGGAAGCTACAGTTAGAACTGGACATGGAACAACAGACTGGTTCCAAATAGGAAAAGGAGTACGTCAAGGCTGTATATTGTCACCCTGCTTATTTAACTTCTGTGTATAGCACATCATGAGAAACACTGGGCTGAAAGAAGCACAAGCTGGAATCAAGATTTCCAGGAGAAATATCAATAACCTCAGATATGCAGATGACACCACTCTTATGGCAGAAAGTGAAGAGGAACTGAAAAGCCTCTTGATGAAAGCAAAAGAGGAGAGTGAAAAAGTTGGCTTAAAGCTCAACATTCAGAAAATGAAGATCATGGCATCTGGTCCCATCACTTCATGGGAAATAGATGGGGAAACAGTGGAAACAGTGTCAGAATTTATTTTTTTGGGCTCCAAAGTCACTGCAGATGGTGACTACAGCTATGAAATTAAAAGATGCTTACTCTTTGGAAGAAAAGTTATGACCAACCTAGATAGCTTATTCAAAAGCAAAGACATTACTAGGCCAACAAAGATCCATCTAGTCAAGGCTATGGCTTTTCCAGTGGCCATGTATGGATGTGAGAGTTGGACCATGAAGAAAGCTGAGCTCCAAAGAATTGATGCTTTTGAACTGTGGTGTTGGAGAAGACTCTTTGAGAGTCCCTTGGACTGCAAGGAGATCCAACCAGGCAATTTTAACAGTCCTGGGTGTTCTTTGGAAGGAATGATGCTAAAGCTGAAACCAGTACTTTGGCCACCTCATGCAAAGAGTTGACTCATTGGAAAAGACTGATGCTGGGAGGGATTGGGTGCAGGAGGAGAAAGGGATGACCGAGGATGAGATGGCTGGATGGCATCACCGACTTGATGGATGTGAGTCTGAGTGAACTCTGGGAGTTGGTATAGGACAGGGAGGCCTGGTGTGCTGCAGTTCATGGGGTCACAAAGAGTCGGACATAACTGAGCGACTGAACTGAAATGATGAAAATCCAATAGGCTATACAAGCTGAAAATATAACTGATATTTGAAAAAAAACTGTTGTTTTCAAGGATAGAAATGAAAGAAATCACATGGTTGCTTGTAATCTAAGATTTTAAAAGCACACACTATACACTTAGAGGTAATTTTAAGTATATTCCAATATTTCAAACTCATTCATCCTTTAGATTTTTTTAAACTTTATTTTGTATTATTGATATTTAATCACTAGAACTGTGAGAGATAGTGGAGTAGAAGGACATGGGCTGATCTTCCCATGTGAGAACTTGAAAACTACAACTCATTGCTGAACAACCATCGACTGGAGAATGTTGGATCCCACCAAAAAAAGGATGCCCCACACCCAAGGGCAAAGGAGAAGCTCCAGTAAGATCATGGTGGGGGGGGGGGAGGCAAAATTGTGTTTAGAATCAAACCCCTTACTTGCCAGAGAAACTCAGAGGGCTTAAATAAACTTTGTGTGCACCAGGACCCAGAGACCTGTCCCCCAGAGATTGAGCCAGAACTGTGACTGAGTGTCTCCTGTGAAGGTACTGGGTGAAGCAGACCTAGATATGACATAAGCCTTCTTGGAGATGGTGGTGGTGGTTTAGTTTCTAAGTCATGTCTGGCTCTTGTGATTCCATGGACTGAAGCCTGCCAGGCTCCTCTGTTCATGTGATTCTCCAGGCAAGAAGACTGGAGTGGGTTGCAATTTCCTTCTCCAGGGGATCTTCCCAGCCAAGGAATTGAACCTGAGCTTCCTGCATTGTAGGCAGATGATTTACCAACTGAGCTATGAGGGAAGCCTCTTGGAGTAGGTTGCCATTAACTCCACCATAGAGCCTTCAGATCTTACACAGGACTGGAGAAACAGACTCTTGGAGGACACAAACAGAACTTTGTGTGCACCACGACCCAGGAAAAAGAAGCAGTGACCCCACAAATGACTGTTCTAGATTTGCCCATGAGTATCCAAGAGTCACTAGTGAAGGCATGTGTCGAAGGTGGTCTGCTGCAGGGTTGGGGGCATTGAGTGCAACAGTGCATCCATGGTACATTTTTTTTTTTTT
>SJYT01054636.1:196543-214419 GCA_006410635.1 Cephalophus harveyi | reverse complement strand
TTCCACTTCAGCTTCTTCAGCATTACTGGTTGGGGCATAGACTTGGATAACTGTGATATTGAATGGTTTTCCTTGGAGACGAACAGAGATCATTCTATCATTTTTTAGATTGCATCCAAGTGCTGCATTTCGGATTCTTTTGTTGACCATGATGGCTACTCCATTTCTTCTGAGGGATTCCTGCCCGCAGTAGTAGATATAATGGTCATCTGAGTTAAATTCACCCATTCCAGTCCATTTTAGTTCGCTGATTCCTAGAATGTCGACGTTCACCCTTGTCATCTCTTATCTGACCACTTCCAATTTGCCTTGATTCATGGAAACAAAAGAGCCCAAAATGCAGTAATTGGATGCAGTCTCAAAACCCACAGAATGATCTCTATTAATTTCCAAGGCAAATTATTCAATATCACAGGAATCCAAATCTGTGTCCCAAACAGTAATGCTGAGGAAGCTGAAGTTGAACTGCTCTATTAAGCCCTACAAGATCTTCTAGAACTAATACCCCCAAAAGATGTCCTTTTTATTATAGGGGACTTGAATTCAAAAGTAGGAATTCAAGAGGTACCTGGAGTAACAGGCAAATTTGGCCTTGGAGCACAAAACAGAGCAGATGAGAGGATAACAGAGTGTTGTCAACAGAATGCACAGGTCATAGCAAACACCCTCTTCCAGCAACCTAAGACAAGACCCTCACATAGACATCACCAGATTGATTATATTCTTTGTAGCCAAAGATGGAAAAACTCTATACAGTCAGCAAAAACAAGACCGGGAACTTGGCTCAGATCATGAACTCCTTAATGCAAAATGCAGATGTAAATTGAAGAAAGTAGGGAAAACAATTAGATCTTTTAGGTATGACATAAATCAAATCCCTTATGATTATACATTGGAAGGGACAAATAGATTCAAGGGATTAAATCTGAAAGACAGAGTGCCTATAGAACTATGGACAGAGGTTCATGACATTGTACAGGAGAAAGTGATCAAGACCGTCCCCAAGAAAAATAAATGAAAAAGGAAAATGGTTGTCTGAATAGGTCTTACAAATAGCTCAGAAAAGAAGAGAAGTTAAAGACAGAGGAGAAAAGGAAATCCTGGGGAACAGAGGATGTCAGGAGAGCCCTCACAAAACTGGCTGATGCCCCTCAACAGCACACCTGGCAAGGTATGGAGCTACAAAGGGCAGCCACTTGGAGTTGGGGTCTTTTGTAGTCAGGTACATCTTATCTATGGTTAGCAAATGCCAGGTACAGCATTGCTACGTGTGTAATGCAGGGAAGCTCTAATTTGCTAAGTTATTGGGGCTACATGAAAAGCAATTGGATGTGTTTAAAAAAAAAATAAAGTTTGGCACTGGTGGGCTTTTTAGCTAATTGTCCCAGCTTGTTGTGAAGAAGTAAATAAATATAGCAAATGCCAGGTACAGCATTGCTACGTGTGTAATGCAGGGAAGCTCTAATTTGCTAAGTTATTGGGGCTACATGAAAAGCAATTGGATGTGTTTAAAAAAAAAATAAAGTCTGGCACTGGTGGGCTTTTTAGCTAATTGTCCCAGCTTGTTGTGAAGAAGTAAATAAATAGGGACCAATGTACAGGAACCAAGTTTGGCTGACAGAAGGAAACAGCTATAATGTTCCTGTACATGGCATGATTCAATCAATCATATGAATCATGTAATATACCTTCTGTAGAAAACTGTAACATTTTACTAATCTTTGAGAAAGTAAAAGTTGAAGATAAAAAAATGAAAATATGCTTTTTTGGCAACTTCTCTCTTAATGTTTGATACAGAAATACTATTTGGTCCTCATATTTGAAGACAGCATTATTGATAGTTTGATAAATAATGACTGCATTGTGTTAATGGAAAAGTTTGTCAATTTAATGGTATAGTTTAAGGATTTGGAAGTCATTATATGTGTGTGTGTGTGTGTGTGTGTGTGTATGTATCTATTGATATATATATTATAAATTAATTTGGCAACCCTTGTGTCATTTGAGTAATGCATTGCTTATTCAGGCCAAAATATCACTAAATATCACCAAAATATATTTTCGTGTACTTGATAAAGAAGTGCCCAAAGGAAAATCTGGGTATACTGAAACCAGGTTTTGGTTATGGGTCAGCCTACTCTGAGTAAATCAAGATAATAGCTATTTAATCTCCTTTTCCCTAGTAACACTGTATTTCCAAATGACCTGGTGATAGTGTACACATTTCCACGACTGGGAAGATGAGATAATCAGTATCACAATTGTAGAGAATTTTCCTTGTTTTCTGTACCATATAGTACACAAATAGTGGAAGAGAAGAAATCAAGATGAAAGACCTAGAGGCTTTAATATCTTTGTAGGTAGGATGACATCCATATTTTAATTCAGCATTAAAAACATTGTAACAATATTTATTATAACAAGTATTCATGTATGTTTTGTACTTAGAAGTCTTTGTCTATTGCTTTCCTTTGTGGATTTAAGTTAGATCTTAATTTGCAAAGATGCAATTATCTCTAGGGAAGTAACATTTGATGAGCATGAAGTTTAGGAGACACAATAGTCCATGGGTATTTTATTTTTTCTTTCCCACTAGCTGGATTTCTTTGCTTCCTTCCTTCTTCCTCCCTTCCTTCATTCTTTTCTTTCCTGTTTCCTTCATTCTTTCCTCATTCCTTTGTTTCTTCTATGGAATACCACTGAGGAAGAATTTAAGGGAGAAATACCCTGCTGACTACTCCCTAGGAATGAGAAATTTATTATACTATTGATAAATAATAACTATAAGATTATTTTCTTTTTTTGTTTGTTTGTTTCTTGGACTACTTCATAGTTTTCTTAAAAATCAAGCTGT
The DNA here is from genome assembly GCA_006410635.1 of Cephalophus harveyi. Taxonomy (NCBI): domain Eukaryota; kingdom Metazoa; phylum Chordata; class Mammalia; order Artiodactyla; family Bovidae; genus Cephalophus; species Cephalophus harveyi. The sequence goes on along the minus strand of SJYT01054636.1, from coordinate 211,565 downwards.
ATATATATAAAGATCTTTGAGATCTTGAAATCTTTGAGAGTATAAAATAAGGGCTTTTTATTCCTCATTCATTTCACATTTATTAACCATCCACCCTGTGTCAGGCACTTCTTGCCTATCATCTATGAAAAAGCTGTGCAATAATATTTCACTTTCTTATTCCTTTACATTAAATTTAAAGGTTTAGTATATTTGATTATGCCTAATATTATATGCATCCTTATCTTAATAATTTACATTGCTTTTAATATTGATGCTGAAAGCTACTATAACTGCTTCTTAAGTCATTTTGTTTCACATGTAAATAATTAAGTTCTCTAAATTCAACTTGCCTCCATGCAAGATGACATAAAGATAATGAGAGTGATTATTGTGAATTAATATCACTGGTCCTTAAAACATCTCTAAGGAGATTGTTTCAAGGTGGTGGAATAGAAGGGCATCCACTTATCTTTTGTGAAAGCATCAAAGTCACAACTACGTGTTTAGCAACCATCAACAGGAGGATGCTGAAACTCACACAAAAAAGATATCTACACCCAAAGACAAAAGAGAAGCCACAATGAAATGGTAGGAGGGATGCAACCATGATAAAATCAAATCCCATAACCGTTGGGTGGGTGACCCATAAACTGGAGAATAGTAACATCAAAGAAGCTATAAAGGTTATGAGCTCTGGATCACGCTTCCCAATCTGGATATCTCGCAAAGGGACATGAAATCTCCAAGAACTCTGACTTTGAAATCCAGCAGGATTGGATTCCAGCACTTCCACAGGACTGGGAGAAATGGAGACTCCACCCTTAGAGGGCACAAACAAAATCTTGTGCACAATGAGGACCCACAGAAAATGGATAATGACTCCATAGAAGACTGAGCCAGATCTACCTGTGAATGTTGGAGGGTCTCTTACAGATGTGTGAATTAACAGTGGCTCAACACAAGGATAGGGGCACAAGCAGCAGGTGTTCTGGGAGGTATCCTTTGGCATAAGCCCTCTTAAGGGTCATCAATAAACTGTAGATCCTGTAGATTCCAAAACTGAGTCACTTCAGGCCAAACAAGTAACAGGGAGGGAGTGTAGCCTCATCCATCAGCAGAGAATTATATTACAAATTTACTGAACAAGAGAACAAGACCAAGTTTTTTCTGTAACCAGTCCTTCCCATCAGGAAACTTTCACAAGCCTCTTAGTCTCATCCACCTGAGGACAGACAAAAGAAATGAGAACTAAAATTCTGCAGCCTCCAGAATGAAAAACACAATAAGAAAAAAGCTAATCAAAAGGAAAACAAACAAATAAACATAGGATTGTGACCCAGATGAAGGAACACAGAAAAGCAATTAAATGAAGTGGAGATAGGTAACCTCCAAGAAGAATAATTCAGAATAACCATAGTGAAGTTGATCAGGATCTCACAAAATGAATGGAGATAATGCAAGAAATGTTTACCAAATACCTAGAGGAACTAAACAGCAAATAAACAGAGATGAACAATACACTAGAAATAATAAATAATGGAATAACTGAGGCAGAAGAACAGATAAGAGACTTAGAACACAGAATGGTGGAAACCACGGCAGCAAAACATAATAGAGAAAAAAGGAATGAAAAAAAAAAAAAAAAAAAAAGGCAACCTAAGAGACCTCTTGGACAACATTAAACATACCAACTTTCACATTATAGGGATCCCAGAAGGAGAAGAGAGAAGAAAGGATTCAAGAAAATATCTGAAGAGATAATAGCTGAAAGCTTCCATAACATGGGAAAGGAAATAATCAAGCAAGTCCAGGAAACATAGAGAGTCCCATGAAGGATTAACCAAAGGAGGAACACACCAAATATATAATAATCAAACTGACAAAAGATGTAGATAAAGATATAAGATTAAAAGCAACAAGAGAAAAAAGGCAAACAACATACAAGAGAGCTACCGTAAGATTATCAGCTGATTTCTCAACAGAAACTCTGCAAACCAGAAGGGAATGGCATTATACATTCAATGTGATGAATGAGAAAAATCTACAACCAGGAATACACAGCAAGATTCTCATTCAGATTTGATGGAGAAATTAAAAGCTTTCCAGACAAGTGAAAGTTAAAAGAGTTCAGCATCAATAAACCAGCTTTACAATAAATGCTAAAGGAACTTCTCTAGGCAGGAAACACAGGAGAAAGAAAAGACCTAGAATAAATAAACCCAAATCAATTAAGATCATTGTAATAGTATCCTACATATTGATAATTATCTTAAATGTAAATGGACTAAATTCACCAACCAAGTCATAGACTACCTGGGTAGATACAAAAAACAAAATCTGTATATATTCTGTCTACAAGTGACTGACCTCTGACCTAATGACACTCACAGGCTGAAAGTAAGGGGATGGGAGAAAGTATTCCACTCAAATGGAAATCGAAAGAAAGCTCAAGTTACAATACTCATATCAGACAAAATAGTCCAAATAAATACTATTATAAAAGACAAAGAAGGACACTAGAAAATGATTGAGGTTCAATACAAGAAGATATAATTATAAACGTATATGCACCCAACTTAGGAACGCTTCAATATGCAAGTCAAATACTAAAAATCATAAAGGGAGACACTGACACAACTTCATGGTGGACTTTAACACATCATTTTCATCAATGGACATATCATCCAGACAGAAAAGTAGTAAGAAAACTGAGGCCTTAAATGACATGTTAGATGAGTTGAACTTAACTGATATTTTTGGAGCACTCCATCCAAAAGCTGCAGACTACACATTCTTCTCAAGTGCACTTGGAATATTCTCCTGAACTGACTACATCCTGGGCCACAACACATAAGCCTTAGTATATTTAGGAAAATTGGAATCATACCAAGCATCTTATCCAATCACAACACTATGACATTAGAAATAAGCTGCAAGAAAAAAAAAACTCTAATACATACAAAAATATGGAGACTAAGCAATATGCTATTAAACTACCAGTAGATTACAGAATAAATTTAAAAAAAAAAAAGACAACCTAGAGACAAATGAAAATGAAGACACAACAGTTCAAAACATATGGGATGCAGCAAAAGTAGCTCTAAGAGGTAAGTTTATAACATTAAAATCTTTTCTCAAGGAACAAGAAAAACCTCCAGTAAACAACACAACCTTACATCTAAAACAACTAGAGAAAGAAGAACAAACAAAATCTAAAGTTAGTTGAAAGGAGGAGATCATAAAGATCAGAGGAGAAATAAATGGCATGCAGACAAAGAAAGCAACTGCAAAGATCAATGAAATTAAAAGCTATTTTTTTGAAAAGATAAACAAAATTAATAAACTTTTAGCCAGACTTATAAAAAAAAGAGGACTCAAACCAACAAAATTAGAAATGAAAAAATGAAAAGTTACAACTGACTCAACAGAAACAACAAGGATTATTAGAGATTACTATGATCAACTGTATGCCAATAAATGGACAACCTGGAAGAAATAGATAAATTCTTAGAAAGGTACAGTCTCCCAGGACCAAACCAGAAAGACATAGAAAGTATGGCAAAACCAATACAATATTGTAAAGCAATTAACCTCCAATTAAAGTAAATAAATCTATATTTAAAAGTATGAACAGAACAATAAGAAGCACTAACATTGAAACTGTGATTAAAACCTTACAAAAACAAAAGTCCACGATCTGACATCTTCACAGGCAAACTTTATCAATCATTAAGAGAAGAGTTAATGTTTATCCTTCTGAAGCTGTTCCAAAAAGGTGCAGAGGAAGGGAAGCTTCTAAAATCATTTTATGAGGCCACTATTGCCCTGATACCAAAACCAGACAAAAATGCCACCAAAAAAAAAGAGAGAGAGACTGAGAAACAATTACAGACCAGTATCAGAGAAACCCAAGTAAGACAGTAAGTGTTGGAAGAGGGCAACAGAGGGAAGACACACTGAAACCATAATCACAGAAAACTAGCCAAATTGATCACATAGAACACAGCCTTGTCTAACTCAATGAAACTAAGCCATGCCATGCGGGGCCACTGAAGATGGGCAAGTCATGGTGGAGAGGTCAGACAGAATGTGGTCCACTGGAGAAGGGAATGGCAAACCAGTTCAGTATTCTTGCCTTTAGAACACTATGAACAGTATGGAAAGGCAAAATAATGGGATACTGAAAGAGGTTTTCCCCAGTTTGGTAAGTGCCCAATATGCTACTGGAGATCAGTGGAGAAATAACTCCAGAAAGAATGAAGAGATGGAGCCAAAGCAAGAAAAATACCCAGCTGTGGATATGACTGGTAATAGAAGCAAGGTCTGATGCTGTAAAGAGCAATATTGCATAGGAACCTGGAATGTTAGGTCCATGAATCAAGGCAAATTGGAAGTGGTCAAACAAGAGATGGCTAGATTGAACGTCGACATTTTCAGAATCAGTGAACTAAAATGGACTGGCATGGGTGAATTTAACTCAGATGACCATTATATCTACTACTACAGGCAGGAATCCCTTAAAAGAAATGGAGTAGCCATCATAGTCAACAAAAGAGTCCAAAATGTAGTACTTGGATGCAATCTCAAAAATGACAGAATGATCTCTGTTCATTTCCAAGGCAAACCATTCAATATGATGGTAATCCAAGCCTATGCCCCAACCAGTAATGCTGAAGAAACTGACGTTGAAAGGTTCTATGAAGATTTACAAGACTTTTTAGAACTAACACCCCCAAAAAGATGTCCTTTTCATTATAGGGGACTGGAATGCTAAAGTAGGAAGTCAAGAAACACCTGGAGTAACAGGCAGATTTGGCTTTGGAGTATGGAATGAAGCAGGGCAAAGGCTAATAGAGTGTTGCCAAGAGAATACACTCGTCATAGCAAACACCCTCTTCCAACAACACAAGGGAAGACTCTACACATGGACATCACCAGATGGTAAACACTGAAATCAGATTGATTATATTCTTTTTAGCCAAAGATAGAGAAGTTCTATATCATCAGCAAAAACAAGACCAGGAGCTGACTGGCTCAGATCATGTACTTCTTATTGCCAAATAAAGGCTTAAATTGAAGAAAATAGGGAAAACCACTAGACCATTCAGGTATGACCTAAATCAAATCCCTTATGATTATACAGCAGCACTGAGAAATAGGACTAGATTGGATAGACAGAGTACCTGATGAACTATGGATGGAGGATCGTCATTGTACAGGAGACAGGGATCAAGACCATTCCCATGGAAAAGAAACACACAAAGCAAAATGGCTGTCTGAGGGGGCCTTACAAATAACTGTGAAAAGAAGAGAAGTGAAAAACAAAGAAGAAAAGGAAAGATATAAGCATCTGAATACAGAGTTCCAAAAATAGCAAGAAGAGATAACAAAGCCTTCCTCAGTGATCAATGCAAAGAAATAGAGGAAAACACTAGAACGGGAAAGACTAGAGATCTCTTCAAGAAAATTAGAGATATCAAGGGAACATTTCATGCAAAAATGGATTTGATAAAGGACATAAATTATATGGACCTAACAGAAGCAGAAAATATTAAGAAGAGGGGGCATGAATACATAGAAGAACTGCACCAAAAAGAACTTCATGATTGTGTGATCTAATCACTCACCTAGAGCCAGCCATCCTGGAATGTGAAGTCAAGTAGGCCTTAGAAAGCATCACTACAAACAAAGCTAGGGAGGTGATGGAATTTCAGTTGAGCTATTTCAAATCCTGAAAGATGATGCTGTGAAAGTGTCACACTCAATAAGCCAGCAAATTTGGAAAACTCAGCAGTGGCCACAGGACTTGAAAATGTCAGTTTTCATTCCAATCCCAAAGAAAGGCAATGCCAAAGAACACTCAAACTACCACACAATTGCATTCATCTCACACGCTAGTAAAGTAATGCTCAAAATCCTCCAAGCCAGGCTTCAGCAATACGTGAACCATGAACTTCCTGATGTTCAAGTTGGTGTTCAAAAAAACAGATGAACCAGAAATCAAATTGCCAACATCTGCTGGATAATTGAAAAAGCAAGAGAGTTCCAGAAAAACATCTATATCTGCTTTATTGACTATACCAAAGCCTTTGACTGTGTGGATCACAACAAACTGTGGAAAATTCTGAAAGAGATGGGAATACAAGACCACCTGACCTCTCTTTTGGGAAACCTATAGGCAGGTCAGGAAGCAACAGTTAGAACTGGTCATGGAACAACAGAATGGTTTCAAATAGGAAAAGGAGTATGTCAAGGCTGTATATTGTCACTCTGTTTATTTAACTTATTTGCAGAGTACATCATGTGAAGCACTGAGCTGGAAGAAACACAAGCTGGAATCAAGATTGCCAGGAGAAATATCAGTAACCTCAGATATGCAGATGACACCACCCTTATGGCAGAAAGTAAAGAGGAACTAAAAAGCCTCTTGATGAAAGTGAAAGAGGAAAGTGAAAAAGTTGGCTTAAAGCTCAACATTCAAAAACAAAGATCATGGCATCTGGTCCCATCACTTCATGGGAAATAGATAGGGAAACAGTGAAAACAGTGTCAGACTTTATTTTGGGGGGCTCCAAAAATCACTGCAGATGGTGATTGCAGCCAAGAAATTAAAGCATGCTTACTCCTTGGAAGGAAAGTTAAAACCAACCTACATAGCATATTGAAAAGCAAAGACATTACTTTCCCAACAAAGGTCCATCTAGTCAAGGCTATGGTTTTTCCAGTGGTCATGAATGTATGTGAGAGTTGAACCATGAAGAAAGTTGAGTGCCAAAGAATTGATGCCTTTGATATGTGGTGTTGGATAAGACTCTTGAGTGTCCCTTGGACTGCAAGGAGATCCAACCAGTCCATTGTAAATGAGATCAGTCCTGGGTGTTCATTGGAACAACTGATGCTGAAGCTGAAACTCCAATACTTTGGCCACCTCATGCCAAGTGTTGACTCATTTGAAAAGACCCTGATCCTGTGAGGGATTGGGGGCAGGAGGAGAAGGGGACAACAGAGGATGAGATGGTTGGATGGCATCACTGACTCAATGAACATGAGTCTGAGTAAACTACGGGGTTTGGTGATGGACAGGTAGGTCTGGCATGGTGCAATTCATGGGGTCACAAAGAGTCAGACACAACTGAGTGACAGAAATGACTGACTGAACTGACTGATCACTGTTGAACATAGATGCGAAAATCCTTAACAAAATCTAGCAGTTTGTGTCCAACATAGATGCAAAAATCCTCAACAAAATCTAGCATTTTGTGTCCAACATAGATGCAAAAATCCTCAACAAAATCTAGCAGTTTGTGTCCAACATAGATGCAAAAATCCTCAACAAAATCTAGCAGTTTGTGTCCAACAATACATTAAAAAGATCATACACCATGATCAAGTGAGATTTATCCCAGGGATACAAGAATTTTTTAACATCTACAAATCAGCAAACTGATATGTGATGTACCACATCAACAAATTCAGTTCAGTTCAGTCGCTCAGTTGTGTCCGACTCTTTGTGACCCCATGGACCACAGCACACCAGGCCTCCCTGTCCATCACCAACTCCCGGCGTGTACCCAAACGCATGTCCATTGTGTTGGTGATGCCATCCTACCATCTCATCCTCTGTCATCCCCTTCTCCTCTTGACTTCCATCTTTTCAAGCATCAGGGTCTTTTCAAATGAGTCAGCTCTTCACATCAGGTGGCCAAAGTATTGGAGTTCCTGCTTCAACATCAGTCCTTTCAATGAACACTCAGGATTGATCTCCTTAAGGCTGGACTCGTTGGATCTCCCTGCAGTCCAAGGGACTCTTAAGAGTCTTCTCCAACACCACAGTTCAAAAGCATCAATTCTTCGGCACTTAGCTTTCTCTGTAGTCCAACTCTCACATCCATACATGACTACTGGAAAAACCACATCAACAAACTGAAGAATAAAAGACATGTGATCATCTCAATAGATGCAGAAACAGCTTTAGCAAAATTTAGCACCAATTTATAATACAAACTCTCCAGAAAGTGGGCATACAGTAACCTTACTTCAACATAATAAAGGTCACATATGACAAAACTTCAGCTAACATCATACTCAATGGTAAAAATCTGAAAGCATTCCGTCTAAGATTAGGAACAAGAAAATGATATCCACTCTCACCACTTACTAAACATTGTTTTGGAAGTTCTAGTTATAACAATCAAAGAAGGAAAAGAATAAAGAGAATCCAAACTGGAAAAGAAGAAGTTAAACTGTCACTTTTAAAGGATGACATGATACTATACATCAGTTCAGTTTAGTTACTCTGTCATGTCCGACTCTGCAACTCCCTGGACTGCAGTGCGCCAGGCTTCCCTGTCCAACACTAACTCCCAGAGATTGCTCAAACTCATGTCCATCGATTGGTGATATCATTCAAACATCCCATCCTCTGTCATCCCTTTCTCCTCCTGCCTTCAATCTTTCCCAGTATCAGTGTCTTTCCCAAGGAGTCAGTTCTTCGCATCAGGTGGTCAATGTGTTGGAGTTTTAGCTTCAGCATCAGTCCTTACAATGACTACTCTGGACTACTTTCTCCTAGGAATGACTGGTTGGATCTCCTTGCAGTCCAAGGGATTCACAATACTCTTCTCTACCACCACAGTTCTCCTAAAGTTGTGACCAGAAAACTACTAGAACACATCAATGGATTTGTTAAAGTTGCAGCTTACAAAATTAATACACAGAAATATATTATATTTTTATACACTAACCAGAAAATATCCAAAAGAACAATTCAAGAAGCAATTTCATTTATTTTTGCATCAAAAATAATAAAATACCTAGGGATAAACCTACCTAAGGAGACAAAAGAAAAACCTGTACACTGAAAACTATAAGCTGCTGATGAAAGAAATCAAAGAAGACATCAATAGATGGAAAGATATACTATATGGCTGGATTGGATAAATCAACATTGTCAAAATGACTCTACTACCCAAGGCAATCTACAGATTCAAATGCAATTCTTATCAAATTACCAATGGCATTTTTCACAGAACTGGAATAAACAATTCCAAATTTTGTATACAGACACAAAAGACCTTGAATAGCCAAAATAATCTAAGAAAGAAAAGTGGAGCTGGAGGAATCAGACTCCCTTACTTTAGACTATACTACAAAGCTACAGTCATCAAAATAGTAGAGTACTAGCACAGAACAGAAATATAGATCAGTGGAACAGAATAGAAAACTCAGAAATAAGTCCATGCACCTATGGACAGTTAATCCATGACAAAGAAGTCTTGTGTACTCAATGCTGGAAAGACAGTCTCTTCAAGATATGGTGGTAGGAATACTTCACAGCTACATGTTTAAAAAAAAATGCACAGAACAGAAATATAGATCAGTGGAACAGAATAGAAAACTCAGAAATAAGTCCATGCACCTATGGACAGTTAATCCATGACAAAGAAGTCTTGTGTACTCAATGCTGGAAAGACAGTCTCTTCAAGATATGGTGGTAGGAATACTTCACAGCTACATGTTTAAAAAAAAAGATGAAATTAGATAATTCTTTAATTCCATACACAAACATAAGCTCAAAATGGATTAAAGACCTAAATATGATACTGGATACTATAAAACACCTAGAGGAAAATACAGGCAGAACACTGTCTGATGTAAATCTCTTTTGATCTGTCTCCCAAAATAATGGAAATGAAATAAAAAATTAAAAAAAGGACCAATTTAAACTCAAAAGCTTTTGCACAGCAAAGGAAACCATTAATAAAATGAAAAGACAACCCACTAGGAGAAAATATTTGCAAATATTTGACCAATTTTCAAATATTTGACCAATTAGGGATTAGTCTCAAAAATTTACAAGCAATTGCTTAACAGCATCAAAAGGAAAAAAGAAGCAATCCACTCAAAAAAAAAAAAAAAAGCAGAAGACCTAGATAGATATCCTTTGAAGAATACATATAAATGCTCAGTAGGCACATGAAAAGATATTCACATCACTAATTGTTAGATAAATGCAAATCAAAACTACCATGAAAGATCTCACACCAGCCAGAATTGCTATTATCAAAAAATCTACAAATAATAAATGTTGGAAAATGTGTGGAGAGAAGGGAAGCCTCCTCCACTGTTGGTGGGAATGTAAATTGCTACAGTCACTATAGGGAATTCTTAAAAACAAAAATAGAGGTATCATATGATTTTGAAATCCCAATCCTCGGCATATATCCAGAGAAAAGCATGATTTGAATGGTTACGTGTACCCCAAAGTTCACTGAAGCACTATTTACAATAGCCATAACATGAAAGCAACCTACATGTTCATTGAGAGAGGAATGGATAAATAAGATTTGGTCTATATTTAAAATGGAATATTACTCAACCACAAACAAGAATCGAGCAATGCCATTTGTAGCAACATGAATGGAACTAGAGAATGTCATACTGAATGAAGTCAGACAAAGAAGGAGAAATAACATATGGCATCCCTTATATGTGGAATCTAAAAAGAAATTATACAATAAACTTACAAAACAGAAACATAAACGAACTTATGCTTGCTGGGGGCAGGATGGGAGGAAGGGATTGTTAGGGAGTTTGGGATGAGCATATACACACTATTGTAATTAATATGGACGGGCATCCAGGACCTACTGTATAGCACATGGAACTCTGCTCAATGTTATGCTGCAGCCTGCTTAGGAGGGAAGTTTAACAAAGAATGGATAAATGTATATATATGGCTGAGTCTTTTGGCAGTTCACCTGAAAGTATCACATTGCTACTTTGCTATAACTCAATACAAAATAAAATGGAAACAGTGACAGACTTTATTTTCTTGGGCTCCAAATCACTGCAGATGGTGATTGCAGCCATGGAATTAAAAGACACTTGCTCCTTGGACGAAAAGTTATGACAAACCTACACAGCATATTCAAATTAGAGATATTACTTTGTCAACAAAAGTCCATATAGTCAAAGTTATCTTTTTTCCCAGTAGTCACATACAAATGTGAGAGCCGGACAATAAAAAATGCTGAGCACCGAAGAGCTGATGCCTTCAGAACTGTAGTTCTGGAGAAGACTCCTGAAAGTCTCTTGGACAGCAAAAAGCTCAGACAAGTCAATTCTAAAGAAAATAAACCCCAAATAGTCATTGGAAGGACTGATGCTGAAAATAAAGCTCCAATATTTGGCCACCTGATGTGAAGAGCCAACTCATTGGAAAACACCCTGATGCTGGGAAAGATTGAAAGCAAGAGCAGAAGGGGATTACAGAAAATGAGACGATTGGATGGCATCACCAATTCAATGGACATGAGTTTGAGCCAATTCCAGGAGATGGTGAAGGACAAGGAAGTCTGGTGTACTACAGTCCATGGGGTCGCAAAGAGTCGGACATCACTGAGTGACTGAACAACAGCACCAAAATTAAAAAAAAAAAAAAGTCATAAGAATGTCAACTACTTCATCTTTTCTAGGAAGTGAAAATGTTAATTGAATATCCCCCATCTCTGTGACATATGCACTCAGCACATCTCTCACTGTTTCATATATTGTTACAAATGGCTTTTCAAACCAGGAAGTATAGTCTTGATCAATTAATTTTGGCAAAGCTCATTTAGCAAGAATTGTTTTATTAGGTCTGGACAACTGTCTATGTAATTCTATCATAGCAGAAAGATTTTTCCTCTGATTTTTTTTAAATGGAAAAATATAGGAAGGCAATTTTTAGAGACATATGTTCTCAAATATCAGCTCTCTTAAAATTCTGTTTATTTTTAAAAACTTTAGTTTAGATTATTTTGCAAGCAAATTCTTCTCATTATAGAGATATGACGATAAATTTCTCTATTATTGCAGTTTGAATTGTTATGCATAATTAAGGAAATATGAGTAAGTACACATTTTAGATGATATTTAGATTTAAAATAGCTCTGGTAAAGGATTTTAACTTGAAACTTCAATTCAGCATCAGTGCCTGGCAAACTATATTTCTAATGGGTAATAAAAATAATATTCTTTATCTACCCAAACTATTTTCAAAAATCATATAAAATAAAGATGTGCATTTTGTGGACAAGTGTAAAAATGCAGCTTATATTAGCCATAACTCAAATTTATGCAAACCTTGCACTTAACAGAAATCTCATTTCTGAGCAGTTCTTTTAACAAACACACATGACTTCTCTTCAGCTTTAGAGTGATACATGAGAATTGGAAGATTAGTCAAAAAGATCTGGAATCATTTGTGAGGGTGCCTTATTCAGATCAGCATCAATTAATCTATTTTTAAGATTTTTTTGTTTTTAATCTTGTTGCTTTCATTTGCCAGCCAGGATTCCCAAGAATGTTCCTTGGGATTACACTGGTGATCAAGCAGAGGACAAGAGTGGGAGGTTTGGGTGGGAGAGAAGGATAGGTTGAGAACTGAGATGAAAAGATAAATCCATGGTCTCTACCCTAGACCAAGTCACAGGTTGGTAGTTAAAGAAGACAAAAGATGCATGGTAGAAAAGGTCATGGATGCCATAACTGGTACTGAGTATGTACTTTCCGCATGATCAGATTTGAATTTTATTTTAATTAACAAAATTTGACAGGTCACAGTAAAACTGATTATTAAAATCTCAAAATACAGTCCTGAGCTAGCATTGCAAATGGGAAGGTGGCCATAATACAAGTAAGATGTATTGTAATCATGATGCTAAGAATCAACACGATTTACTGTGTAGTTTGTTATTGAGGTACAAATGTAGAAGGGTTAAAGAGAAGGATTGCTCCAAGGTGTCCCACTGTGATGATTTGATGAATGTCATAAGGTTGAGGGTAGAGTGAAGTGATGAGTTCCCTTTGAACTTGCTGAGATAGATGCTTTGATTTTCCCACAAATGTCTTGATTGATATTTCAGAATATTTCCCAAAGTTGGGCAAGCCTAGTTCCAATTAGAAATATATAAATATACTTAAGTTAATTTGTAGGTGAAATGTTAGTTTTCTACCATAACTTTCACCTTGGTTCACTGCCATTGTAACATACATGTCAATGTAACCATGAATTTATTTTTCTTTTTTTAATTCATCAGAATAAGATGTTAGGCCAGGGTAACCAAATGAACAACTTCAATGACTTAGAGAAAGAAAAATGTATTCCACTCATACAAACACAACAGCAAGCTGAGCTGACAGTCCAAGGCATCCACCAAGGTGAGACAGTGCAGCCTGGCATTTCCCTATCAACCAAGTTTGCTGTTACACTGAAAGAGTGCCTGGAGACTTCTAGCAATTAACTGCTTTCATCCTTAGGGAACATAGGTCCCGTCTATGCAAATTTTTTTGGCTGAAACCAATCACAAACCATAAGTAACCTCCAGAAGGCAAAAGAGTTTCAGTATATATCCTCATGTGCTCAGGAGAACCAGAAATATTGGAAAAATACACAAATGTCACAGCAGTTTTGAAATCAAAAACACTTGAGTTCTAAGACAAGATCTACCTAAGCTTCTATATTCACAAAATGAGAATACTGATATTCTTCATACATTTGGGGATATAATGCAAAAGTCTGTGTAAACTTCCTGGTCAGTTACTCTAGAAACAGTGATATTGGTAGTGTAGTTTGCTAAAATATTTAAATACACACTATGTGCGAAGGTGAAATCAAACACAGATTTTTATCCCTATACGTGTCTTTGAAAATTTGTTATTCACTTCATTAGTTTATATGGGAGCAGACTGCAGTTATACTATGTACCTCAAAATAAATATAAATGTGCATATAACCTATCTCAGTTTAGTTCAGTCGCTCAGTTGTGTCCAACTCTTTGTGACCCCATGAACTGCAGCACGCCAGGCCTCCCTGTCCATCACCAACTCCTGGAGTTCACTCAAAATCATGTCCATACAGTCGGTGATGTCATCCAGCCATCTCATCCTCTGCCATCCGCTTGTCCTCCTGCCTTCAATCTTTCCCAACTTCAAGGTCTTTTCAAATGAGTCTGCTCTTTCCATCAGGTGGCCAAAATACTGGAGTTTCAGTTTCAACATCAGTCCTTCCAATGAACACCCAGGACCGATTTCCCTTAGGATGAACTGGTTGAATCTGCTTGCAGTCCAAGGGACTCTCAAGAGTCTTCTCCAGCACCACAGTTCCAAAGCATCAATTCTTCAGTGCTCAGCTTTCTTCACAGTCCAACTCTCACATACATACATGACCACTGGAAAAACCATAGCCTTGAATAGACGGACCTTTGTTGGCAAAGTAATGTCTCTTCTTTTTAATATGCTGTCTAGGTTGGTCATAGCTTTCCTTCCAAGGAGTAAGCATCTTTTAATATCATGGCTGCAATCACCATCTGCAGTGATTTTGAAGCCAAAAAAAAAAATAAAAGTCAGCCACTGTTTGTCCATCTATCTCAGTTAGTATAAATATAAATATTTCCTTCAGCCTCACAGCTTAATTTATGTTTACAGATCTGTGGTTCTTATCTGTGATTGGACATTCTTCAAATTTTTATCTAAAAGAAGTTTCCTTTTTGGATTGCTATTATTAAGATTTGTTGATATGTTAACAAATGGTTATTAATTTTTAGACCCAACAGTTTTAGATCCCTGATTACTCATATGGGTCTAAGTATCTAAAAGAAACACTCATAATGATTTATCATATGTCCATGTCCACATATCATTGACTTGAATGCTATTTCTTTTTCCAAACATAGAATTCTCTGACACTGGGTAATGCACAGAAAGCTCATCACTGCAGCACTTCATTTGAGCCCTCAGTCTGTGCCATTGTCCACTAATTCCACTAGAATTCTACTAATCTTCCAAATGACATTTTGACTGTAGACAGAAGCCAGTTACAATTATGCAACATCTTTAACATTAGGAATACAGATTGACAAACCCAGTTAATTCAACTAATTACATATTATTATCTTGAGTGAGGTAATACATTACAAGCTATAATGTAGTTAATCTTACCTTAGTGACTTCAATAAATAAATCTGATATACACCAACAAGCTTATTTCAAGCAGATA
>SJYT01054636.1:128905-174693 GCA_006410635.1 Cephalophus harveyi | reverse complement strand
AAAAAAAAATGTCGTACTGTGTAAAATATTTTTAAGCCTTTCCCACCCAGATGCATAGCAAACTTATTTTACTATATAGGCATTAAAGATAAGGTGAGCATTTCACCAGAGAGTTATTTGCCAAGCCCTAGGAATTGTTTTTAAATACTTGGATAATATTTATCTACATTCCATAAAATACAAAAGATTTGTTTATTGATATATCGCCATCTTCTGGTAAGTATTATAAAGGTAGCTGGTTTCACACCAAAATAGCTGTCTCTTATACACATCTTGGTTTTTCCTGTGGTCATGTATGGATGTGAGAGTTAGACTGTGAAGAAGGCTGAGCGCCAAAGAATTGATGCTTTTGAACTGTGGTGTTGGAGAAGACTCTTGAGAGTCCCTTGGACTGCAAGGAGATCCAACCAGTCCATTCTGAAGGAGATCAGCCCTGGGATTTCTTTGGAAGGAATGATGCCAAAGCTGAAACTCCAGTACTTTGGCCACCTCATGTGAAGAGGTGACTCATTGGAAAAGACTCTGATGCTGGGAGGGATTGGGGGCAGAAGGAGAAGGGGACGACCGAGGATGAGATGGCTGGATGGCATCACTGACTCGATGGATCTGAGTCTGAGTGAACTCCAGGAGATGGTGATGAACAGGGAGGCCTGGCGTGCTGCGATTCATGGGGTCGCAAAGAGTCAGACACGACTGAGCGACTGAACTGAACTGAGAGTAGAAATTCCTCACATAGAAAATCCCAGGTAGATGTCCTAACAGAATATGTTCCTCAATATGCAGGGGATATTTTGTAAGATTTCCATTATACCATGTCAGATGTTACTTTTAATATCAGAAAGAGTCAGATGTGTGCTTCATGAAATATGTGCATCAAACCTTACTGCTGCTGCTGCTAAGTCACTTCAGTCATGTCTGACTCTGTGGGACCCCGTAGAAGGCAGCCCAGCAGGCTCTGCTGTCCCTGGGATTCTCCAGGCAAGAACACTGGAGTGGGTTGCCATTTCCTTCTCCAATGCATGAAAGTGAAAAGTGAAAAGTGAAAGTGAAGTCGCTCAGTCTTGTCCCACTCCTTGCAACCCCATGGACTGCAGCCTACTAGGCTCCTCAGTTCATGGAATTCTCCAGGCAAGAGTACTGGAGTAGGTTGCCATTGTCTTCTCCTCAACTATTACTATGATGCTATTATTCTCTTTCTTATAGATTGAAAAACAAACTCATCATAAATGGCAATGTGCTCAAAGTCAAGTAGCTTTTTAGTTTTTTTGGGGGGTGGGCAGAAGGGATTCACTATGTGGCATGAAGGATTATTGAATCCAAGCCCCCTGCATCAGAAATGCAGAGTCTTAACCACTGGACCATCAAGGAAGTCCAGAGGTAGTTTCTTGTGTCTGAGAGTTGTTGAAATTCACCCTCTCTGGAAACTGTCTATTCCACTAAACTCCATACAATCCTGCTGTCTTCATATGAGTGGGTGTGGCAAATTAAACTTCACTTGTGTGTATTCTTTTCTCAAAATATACCTTCTTGTGAAGGAGAAGGAATGAAAATATCAATTAAGTTATCCTTAAACTAGATGACTTTATTCTGAGACACATCCTATACTATTTAAAATCAAAAGTAGATAATGCATTTTAAATGCACAAAGCCAAAATTTAAGGTCGTCATTCAGTGTCCAAATTTTTGTGAACCCATGGACTGTACCACACCAGACTTCCCTGTCCTTCACAATCTCCCAGAGCTTACTCAAACTCTGATGCTATCCAGCCACCTCATCCTCTATTGTTCCTTTTTCCCCAGACTTCAATCTTTACCATATTCAGGCTCTTTTCAAATGAGTCAGCTCTTTGCATCAGGTGGCCAAAGGATTGGAGCTTCAACTTCAGCATCAGTCCTTCCAATGAATATTCAGGACTAATTTCCTTTAGGATTGACTAGTTGGATCTCCTTGAAGTCCAAGGGACTCTCAAGAATTTTCTGCAACACACAGTTCAAAAGTGTCAATTCTTCTGCATTCAGCTTTCTTTATGGCTCAATTCTCACATCCATACATGACAACTGGAAAAACCATAGTTTTGACTAGATGGACTTTGTTGGCAAAATAATGTCTCTGTTTTTTAAGAAACTGTCCAGATTGGTCACAGCTTTTCTTCCAAAGAGCAAGAGTCTTTTAATTTCATGGCTGCAGTCACCATCTGCAGTGATTTGAGAGCCCCAGGAAATATAGTCTGTCACTGTTTCCATTGTTTCCCCATCTATTTGCAATAAGTGATGGGACCAGATGCCCTGAACTTCATTTTCTGAATGTTGGCTTTTAAGCCAGCTTTTTCACTCTCTTCTTTCACCTTCATCAAGAGGCTCTTTAGTTCCTCTTCGCTTTCTTCCATAAGAGTGGTGTCAACTGGATACCTGATATTATTAATATTTCTCCCAGAAATCTTGTTTCCAGCTTGAGTTTCATCTAGCCTGTATAAAGCTTCTGCTGCAGAAAAATATAATCAATCTGATTTCAGTATTGATCATCTGGTGATGTCCTTGTGTAGAGTGGTATCTTATGTTGTTGGAAGAGGGTGTTTGCTATGATCAGTGTGTTCTCTTGGCAAAACTCTGTTAGCCTTTGTCCTGTTTCATTTTGTACTCCAATGCCAAACTTGACTACTACTTAATGTATCTCTTGCCTTCCTACTTTTGAATTCTAGTACCCTATGATGAAAAGTACATCTTTTTTAGGTGTTAATTCTAGAAAGTCTTGTAGGTCATCATAGACCCATCAACATAAGCTTCTTCAGCATTAGTAGTTGGGGTGTAGACTTGGCTTTCTGTGATATTGAATGATTTGAACCTACAGAGCTCTTTTGTCATTTTTGAGATTGCACACAAGTACTGTGTTTCAAACTCTTTTGTTGACTATTAGAGCTACCCTATTTCTTGTAAGGAATTCTTGCCCACAGTAGTAGATGTAATGATCATCTGAATTAAGCTCAGCATTGATCCATTTTAGTTCACTGATTCCTTCAATGTCAGTGTTCACTCTTATCATCTCCTGTTTGACTATTTCCAGTTTACCTTGATTCATGGACCTAATATTCCATGTTCCTGTGCAATATTGTTCTTTACAGCATCAGATTTTACTTTCACCACCACACATATTCACAACTGGTCTTTGCTTCTGCTTTTGCTCAGCTTTTTCATTCTTTTGGAGGTATTTCTCTGCTCTTCTCCAGTAATATATTGGGTACCTACCCACCTGGGGGATTCATCTTTTAGTGTCATATATATGCATTTCATACTTGGTTCATGGTTTCTCAAAGCAAGAATGCTGAAGTGGTTTGCCATTCCCTTCTCCAGTGCACCAGGTTTTATCAGAACTCACCACCATGACTCATCCCTCTTGGATGGCCCTACACGACATGGCTCAGAGTTTCATTGTCTTAAGACAAGGCTATGATCCATGTGATCAGTTTGCTTAGTTTTATGTGATTGTGCTTTTCATTCTGTCTGCCCTCTGATAGATGAGAACAAGAGGCTTGTGGAAGCTTCCTGATGAGAGTGACTGGCTGTGAGGAAAACTGGGTCTCACTCTGGTGGGTGGAGCTTTACAAAGTAAATATTTAATCCAGGTTTTTGCTGATAGTTGGGGCTATGTTGCCTCCCTGTGTTTTGGCCTGAGGCCAAACTATGATAGGGATAATGGCATTAATGGAGACTTCCTTCAAAAGAACTTATGCCAGCCCTGTGTGGCCCCCAGGACTGTTGTATTTGGTGCCCCTGAACACACAGCAGCCCACTGTTGACCCATACCTCCTCTTGAGACTCCTGGATATTCACAGGTAAGTCTGGCTCAGTCTCCTGTGGCATCACTGCTCCTTTCTCCTGGGTCCTGGAACATACAAGGTTTTGTTTGTGCCCTCCAGGAGTCTGTTTCCCTGTCCTGGGTATTTCTGTAATCAAATTCCAGTAGCCTTCAAAGTCAAATTCCCTGGGAGTTCTCAGTCTCTTTGCCAGGTTTCAGGTTGGGAAATCTGTTTTGGGCTCTAGAACTTTAGCAACAGTGCGAGAATTTCTTTGGTATGATTGTTTTCCAGGTCTTCTGCTTCTACCTGTTTCAAGGTGGTCTGCTGGGTGGCTCAGTGGTGGGGCTAATGGCGACCTCCTCCAAGAGGACTATACCACATACTTTGCCTCCCAGGTTGCTGCAGCCAGACTCCCTTTCCCCACAGCAGGCCACTGCTGACCTGTGTCTCCACAGGAGACACTCAAACACTTAAAGGCAGGTCTGGCTCAGACTCTTGTGGGGTCACTTCTCCTTTCCTTGGGTCCTTGTGCACACAAGGTTTTCTTTGCACCCTCTGAGTGTCTCCGACAGGTATGAGGTTTATTTAAAATGTGATTTTGCCTCTCCTACCATCTTGTTGAGGTTTCTTATCTTCCCTGGGTCACAGGGTACCATTTTTTAGTGGGATTCAACATTCCCCTGTTGATGGTTGTTCAGCAGCTAGTTGCAATTTTGGTGTTCTCCAGGAGAAGATGAACTCATGTCCTTCTCTTCTGGCATCTTTAGTAAAAAAAATTAAGATAGGAAGATTTATTCTAAATAAACTTTAAAAGTGAGATCTGAAATTAACAGAAAAACTATGTGAAGAACATATTGAACCATGATGACACAAATGTATGATAGGAATACATAAATCTAAAGAAAAGGGCTTGAATAGCAATGTTCTGTTATATTCACAGAATTAGTGGTGTTCTCAAAAAGCTGCCTTCTTTAAGTTTTAAGCCCAGTCACAGTACCTCTTACTTTTAACCTTTGAACTATCCTTTAATGAGCATTATTAAAGCTATAATTGTTATTGCTATTGTCACTTATTCCCTGTAGCTTAGATTAACTATCAAAAATATCTTATCCTATGAATGTGAGGAGAAAATTTCCAGGCACTAACTTGAAAATTAACTTCAAACTTTGCTATTTAACTTTCACTTATGTTAATATTCTTTGTACTAAGAAACATAATTATTCTTAGAATTAATGCAAACAATAATTTATATCAACACAAAGTCATTAATAACTCCATCATGGGTGAACTAAAACAAAACAAAACAAAAAAACCTGGGTTCTCAAACTTTAGAATGAATAAGAATTTTTTTGTTTTTCAAAATTTCAAAATTTTGAACCCCTTTATTCCCAACCTTGTAGTCTAAATCAGTATACCTGCTGATTTAGGGTAATCTGCTGGTACACTACATTAATTTAGTGTAATCAATGTAATCTGAGTGATCTGACTGTGAACAGGAAGGTATAGATGGTTAGATACAGACCAGTGTCCTAGGTGTTTCAAGATTCACCCTGAGAAATGCTGCGTTAATGGGTCCATAAAAATGGACTATAACAATTGGGCAAATTAGAGTTTTGTAGGATTAAGAAGAAAACACAATTCTATTAATAGTTTTAAGAAAAAAAAGATATATGTCTGCAAATTATCACAATGTGTATAGAAACTACTAATCATCCATTCATTCATTTTGTTGATATGCACTGAGTTCCTATCACATTTATCTCAGCACTGGTTACAGAAATATAGGGGCAAACAGGAGAGTTTGGATCCTTGATTATGAGAACAACATTCCATCTCACTGATGAACAAACAAAAATGAAAAAAAAAAGTTTAAAATTTTTATCAGGCATAATAAAAAGCAGCTATGTATTTAAGTTATAAAAGAGTAGCATTTGAAAGGAATTTTGCTCAACATTCTGTAATAATCTAAATGGGAAAAGAACTTGAAATAGAATAGAAGCATGTATACTTACAACTAAAACACATTGCTGTACACCTGAAACTATGACAATGTTGTTAATTAATATACTTCAATATAAGACTTTTTTAAATAAATATTTTAAGATCTATATAATACACGATAAATTAAAAAAGTAAAATATTTTCAAAATATATATATTTTAATGTGTATCATGTCATATAACAAAAGAAATATCTCAGTGAACACTTCTCTGAGGAAATTTTGGATAGGTTTTCAAGCAAGCAAATTTAACAGCAATATGCATCACCTGTGCAGTGACCTTGCTAGGCTGCTCCCAGGTATGCTTGAATAGAAGAAAGGGAACAGTATCCTTGCTTTGTTGACTATTTTAAAGTCTTTGACTGTGTGGATCACAACAGACAGTGGAAAATTCTTAAAGAGATGGGAATATCAGATCACCTTATCTGCCACCTGAGAAACATGCATACTGGTCAAGAAACAACTGGACATGGAACAATGGACTGGTTCCAAATTGGGAAAGGAGTATATCAAGGCTGTATATTGTCACCTTGCTTATTTAACTTATATACAGATTTCATCATGAGAAATGCCAGGCTTCAAGAAGCACAAGCTGAAATCAAGATTGCAGGGGGAAATATCAGTAAACTCAGATATGCAGATGTTATCATCCTTATGGCAGAAAGTGAAGAGGAACTAAAGAGCCTCTTTATGAAGGTGAGAGGAGAGTGAAAATGCTGGCTTAAAACTCAACATCCAAAAAACAAAGATTGTGGCTTCTGGCCCCATCACTTCATGGTGAGTAGATGGGGAAACAATGGAAACAGTGACAGGCTTTATTTTTTTGGCTCCAAAATCACTGCAGATGGTGACTACAGCCATGAAATGAAAAGACACCAGCTTCTTTCAAGAAAAGCTATGACTAACCTACAAAGTATATTAAAAAGCAGATACATTACTTTGCTGACAAAGGCTAGTCAAAGCTGTAGTTTTTCTAATAGTAATGTATGGATGAGAGGTGGACCATAAAGATAGCTGAGCACCAAGGAAATGATACTTTTGAACTGTGATGCTGGAGAAAACCCTTGAGAGTATCGTGGACTGCAAGGAGATCAAATCAGTCAATCCTAATGGAAATCAATACTGAATTTTCTTTGGAAGAACTGATGCTGAAGTTGGAGTTCCATACTTTGGCCAGCTTATGCAAAGAGCTAACTCATTAGAGAAGTCCCTGATTCTGGGAAAGATTGAAGGCAGGAGGAGAAGGGGACGACAGAGAATGAGATGATTGGATGGCTTCACTGACTCTATGGGCATGAGTTTGAGCAAGCTCTGGGAGATGGTGAAGGACAGGGAAGACTGGCTTGCTGTTGTTCATGGAGTTTCATAGAGTTGGACATGACTGAGTGACTGAATGACAACAATTCCTGAATGCTATAGCAAAAATGAAAGTGAAGTCGTTCAGTCGTGTCCGACTCTTTGTGACCCCATGGACTGTAGCCTACCAGGCTCTTCCATCCATGGGATTTTCCAGACAAAAATACTGGAGTGGGGTGCCATTTCCTTTTCTAGGATATCTTCCCGACCCAGAGATTGAAACTGGGTCTCCTGCATTGTAGACAGACTCTTTACCATCTGAGCCACCAGGGAACCATTTAATTTTCCAGGTCTTAGGACACATCTCTCTACAACAAAAGATTTTTGGCTTGTTGCCTGTTTATTTCCTTCTAGTTTTACAGCTTTTTTTAATTGATTTTACTAACTTTACCTTATTTCACAAACATCACATTTAAATGGTGTTAAGAAAATGATATGGGCTTCCCAAGTGGAACTAGTGGTAAAGAACCTTCCTGCCAATGCAAGAGACATAGAATCAAGGATTTTATCCCTGAGTCAGGAAGATCCCCTGGAGAAGAGCATGGCAAAGCACTGCGGTATACTTGCCAAAAGAATCCCATGGATAGAAGAGTGAAGTTATAGTTCATTGGATTGCACAGAGTTCTACATGACTGAAGTGACTAGTCCACAAGAAAATGAAACATTGTTTCTCAGAATATAATGCATTATAATTATAGACATTTAATCTTTGAAAACATGTGAAGAATACTATAATGTACATAGCTGTGATCTGTAACTGTATGCCAGCAAAGAGAATGCTTGAAACACTGGATTTCTTTAGCTCATTTTTGTAAATCTTGGAAAGGTTTTGTGATGCCATTTCATGGGACTCATGGTTCTTTCAATATGATTCTATCAGAGTGTATTTTCAAATAGAATTTGAGAGACTTAAAGAACTTGGCTCATAGACTTTCTAAAATAGAATTATATACATGCCGGGTGAAATATCAATAACCTCAGATACGCAGATGACACCACCGATATGGCAGAAAGTGAAGAGGAGCTAAAAAGCCTCTTGATGAAAGTGAAAGAGGAGAGTGAAAAAGTTGGCTTAAAGCTCAACATTCAGAAAACGAAGATCATGGCATCTGGTCCCATCACTTCATGGGAAATAGATGGGGAAACAGTCGAAACAGTGTCAGACTTTATTTTTTTGGGCTCCAGAATCACTGCAGATGGTGACTGCAGCCATGAAATTAAAAAATGCTTACTCCTTGGAAGAAAAATTATGACCAACCTAGATAGCATATTCAAAAGCAGAGACATTACTTTGCTGACTAAGGTCCATCTAGGCAAGGCTATGGTTTTTCCTGTGGTCATGTATGGATGTGAGAGTTGGTCTGTGAAGAAGGCTGAGCGCCGAAGAATTGATGCTTTTGAAATGTGGTGTTGGAGAAGACTCTTGAGAGTCCCTGGGACTGCAAGGAGATCCAACCAGTCCATTCTGAAGGAGATCAACCCTGGGATTCCTTTGGAAGGAATGATGATAAAGCTGAAACTCCAGTATTTTGGCCACCTCATGCGAAGAGTTGACTCATTGGAAAAGACTCTGATGCTGGGAGGGATTGGGGGCAGGAGGAGAAGGGGACGACCGAGGACTAGATGGCTGGATGGCATCACGGACTCGATGTACGTGAGTCTGAGTGAACTCCAGGAGATGGTGATGAACAGGGAGGCCTGATGTGCTGTGATTCATGGGGTCGCAAACAATTGGACATGACTGAGCGGCTGAACTGAACTGAACTGAACATATTCTTATAGTGTCCAAATGTATTAAACTGAAGCTCCTTACAAAAATGTGAATGCTGAAGGTGATTTAAAAAATAAAAAATAAAAAACTGCTGAAGCTATTTTCAATAGCCAAGACATGGCAGCTACCTAAATGTACATCAGCAGATGAATGGATAAAGAAAATGTGATATATATATATATACAAAAATACAAATAAATATTTCACAGTCTTAAAAATAATCAGAAATGTAGCAAGATCAATATAGACATTATCATACTAACTGAAGTGAGTCAGACAGAGAAAGCCACATATATGATATTAATTATATGTGGAATCTAACTTCTGATAAAATGAACTTATTTACAAAATTATAATAGATATAGAACAATGGATAAATTAGGACTTTGCTGTTAGTAGACATAAACTACTACATATAAAATGAATAAACATCACCAGATAGTAAGAAAACATTTTAAATCAACTATATTTTAGTTTAAAAAATGCTGAAGAGAAGTAACTGGCAATAGATAAATCATGATAATCATGTTATGCTATGTAAGTATTAAGCATTGAAACTAATAAATACAAATACAAATAATATATTGCAAAATATGATCAACAAAGAACACTTTTATTATTGCTCCTTAGCTCAGAAAACGTGAGAAACCAAGTTGTTAGTGAGTTTATTAATGAATATTGTCATTCCTTCAGAATTTCTGTTTAGTTCCTATGATAGTTAAATGCTTTCCAACACACTGGGCTGCATAGATGAATGCAAAATGTTCCTTAAGCAGTTTCTTCCCAGTGAAATAAAGACAAAATATAAAATCCTATACATGGTACCCAACCTTTTCCCTTTAGGCATCAGGGAATGGTTTTATGAAAGATAACTTTTCCATGGATTAGAGGGTTGGGGGTGATTTGGGGATGATTTAAAAGCATTACATTTGCTGTGGATTTTATTTATATTAATATCAGATCATCAGGCATTAAACCCCAGAATGTGGGGACTCCTGTTAAAGAAGAAATTTTTTAAAGACACTTTATGACATATTTCAAACTGCTTCCAGTTATAATGTGAGGACAAGCAGAGTTTATAGCTTTATGTGTAACCTTGATGAAGATGTTTGTGGAGGAGTTTCATTACAGAGAAAATCATACTTGAGCCATAAAGTAACAGACATCATAAGAATGCACATCCTATAAATCATATGTGCCTAACTTTATAACATGGAATTCTTCTTGATATTATACATACTAAGCATTCCAACTGGAGAATTTTTCATTTCCTGAGTATGCTCTGGGAGTTGGTGATGGACAGGGAAGCCTGGCATGGGGTCACAAAGAATTAGACACGACTGAGTGAATGAACTCAGAAAATTATATTTTAAAATCTTTTTTTTTTTTTTTTTTTTCACTGAAGGGCTTCTAAGTTGTTTATATACTAGGATGTATTAAATGGTACCATGGATTAACTCCAAGATGGGTTACACTAACAATATGGTATTGAATTTATTTCAATCCTATTTCACTTGAAAATCTGTTTCTACAGAACACTCTGTTCCACTGAGGACTGTTAGGAATAACCTACATAGAGTGAAATGCAGATCTGAGCAATTGCTTAAAAGACCACTGGAACTGTAATCTCATTCTTACTTTAAACTTTTCTGCAATCATTCATTCTTTCCTTTGATTTTTACAAGCAAGTAGGTGCTTTATTCACATCGAATGGCTCATTATTATTCTAAAAATACTATTGCCTTTTAATTTTCACAATGCTGTTCCTTGTGCCTGAAACACCCCCCTCTTTTTTCTTCTGGTTAACAAACTGCTGATAACTACAATATATGGTGGCACTTTAAAGATAGAGATCCCTCTGTAGCTGTTCAGTCACTAAGTCATGTCCATCTCTTAGCAACTCCATGGACTGCAGCATGTCAGGCTTCCTTATTCTTCACTATCTCACAGAGTTTGTATAAATTCATGCCCAATGAGTTAGTGATGCTATCTAACCATTTCATCCTGTTGCCACCCTTCTCTTGCCCTCAGTCTTTCCCAACAGCAGAGTCTTTTCCAGTTAGTTAACTCTTCACATCAGATGGCCAAAGTATTGGAGTTTCAGCTTCAACAACAGCCTTTTCAATAAATATTCAGGGTTGATTTCCTTTAAGATTGACTGGTTTGATGTCCTTGCAGTCCAAGTGAGTCTCAAGAATCTCCTCCAGCATGACAGTTTGAAAGCATCTATTCTTCAGGACTCAATCTTCCTATGGCCCAACTCATATCCACACATGACTACTGGAAAAACCATAGCTTTGACTAGATGAACCTTTGTCAGGAATGTGATGTCTCTGCTTTTTAATAAGCAATATGGCATTGTAAAGTAAAATAAAATAAAAATAAAATTAAAAAAATAAGCTATCTATATTTGTCATAGCTTTCCTTCCACGAGCAAGCCTCTTTTAATTTCATGACTCGCTGTAGTCACTGTCCACAGTGATTTTGAGTCCCCCCAAATAAAATCTGCCACTATTTCCAATATTTCCCCCATTTATTTGCCATGATGTGATGGGATTGGATGCCATGATTTTAGTTTTATGAATGTTGAGTTTTAAGCCAGTTATTCAAGAAAGATACCTTCTAGAGAGCTACTATAAAACACAATAGCTATAGCTACTGCTGCTGCTAAGTCGCTTCAGTTGTGTCCAACTCTGTGAGATCCCATAGATGGCAGCCCATCAGGCTCCCCCGTCCCTGGGATTCTCCAGGCAAGGACACTGGAGTGGGTTGCCATTTCCTTCTCCAATGCATGAAAATGAAAAGTGAATGTTAAGTAGCTCAGTCATGTCCAGCTCTTAGCGACTCCATGGACTGTAGCCCACCAGGCTCCTCCGTCCATGGGATTCTCCAGGCAAGAGTGCTGGATATAATATTTTGTTAAGAGGGATGTGTGTGTGTGTGTGTGTGGTGTGTGTTCAGTCATGTCCTAATTTTTGCGACCTCATGGACTGCAGCCCGGCAGGCTCTTCTGTTCATGTGACTTTTCAGGAAAGAAATCTCATTAAATGATCTTATAAAAACATACATTAACTGCTTTTTAACCTATCAGCTACAGTAGCATGCTAATATACTATTTTGTAGATTAAATAAAATTTGTACTTAAATGTCATACAATAACCAATTTAAAATAGTCTATTTTCTTATGAACTTCACATTGTGCTTGTAGTAATCAAGATAAAAGAAACTGAAAAAATTCAAACTTAATAAATTATATTTCCTCTACATCCCTCAACTGTCATTTGAGTTTAATGTTTATGCATGCACTGAGAATGACCTAACACAAAACAGCTTAAAGCCCATATCATCAATACATAACACTATCCCTTCCCTGGTGGTGCAGAGTCTAAAGCATCCGCCTGCAATGTGGAAGACCTGGGTTCGATCCCTGGGTCGGGAAGATCCCCTGGAGAAGGAAATGGCAACCGACTCCAGTATTCTTGCCTGGAGAATCCCATGGACGGAGGAGCTTGTGGGCTACAGTCCATGGGTCGCAAAGAGTCAGACACGACTGAGCGACTTCACTTACACTATTTTACCCCTATAAGTAATTGATGACACTCAGAATATTCATAATTGCAGTTATCAGAATAGTAGTTTACTATTTTGAAACAAATTTTCTATTAAATTCTACTTTAGTGAAACAGCAGGAATATACAAACTGAAAAAAAAAACCCTCAAAAATGATCTAATTTTATACTTCAGAATATTGTAATGTAATATAGATGACAAAGAGAAAAAGGAAAACAGGTATTACATTGCCTTCTTATAAATGGGCTTTATATTTTGTCTTGACCTTTTAAGCAACCTATCCTCAATACTATGCTCTCTTAATTACTACAGATTTATAAAGTATATAACTAAATATCTGATAAGATCTGCCTTCTTTCTTGTTTGATACAAAGTTGTCGTGGCTGTTCTTGATTCTGCCTTTGAGCATCAATTTGTAGGTTTTTTATTAAAACTTCATCAAATTTATAGATTGATTTTAGGGAGAATGATTTCTATAAAATATTAAGTATTATATCCATATATACTTCTGAATTTATTTAAATAACATTTTTGATCTGTAAGAAAGATTTTACAATTTTGTCACGAAAGTCTTGAACACTTTTTCCCCAAAAATTTTTGCTAAAATTGCATTAGTAATGTATCTGTTTTTATATTGATATTTTATTTGGCAAACTTGCTGAACACTTTCTTCCTAAAGACTGTCTTTTTCAAAGCACATTTCTGATGTCTTAGACACCGGTTGGAGAAGACTCTTCAGAGTCCCTTGGACTGTAAGGAAATCCAACCAGTCCATTCTGAAGGAGATCAACCCTGGGATTGCTTTGGAAGGAATGATGCTAAAGCTGAAACTCCAGTACTTTGGCCACCTCATGTGAAGAGTTGACTCATTGGAAAACATTTTGATGCTGGGAGGGACTGGGGGCAGGAGGAGAAGGGGACGACAGAGGATGAGATGGCTGGATGGCATCACTGACTCGATGGACATGAATCTGAGTGAACTCTGGGAGTTGGTGATGGACAGGGAGGCCGGGCGTACTGTGATTCATGGGGTCACAAAGAGTCGGACACAACTGAGGGACTGAACTGAACTGAACTGAGACACCAGTTTGATTGCTGGGTCAGAAAGATCCTCTGGAGGAGGGCACCAGCAACCCACTTCACTATTCTTGCTTGGAGTATCCCATGGACGGAGAAGCCTGACAAACTGCAGTCCATAGAGTGGCACAGTCGGACACAACTGAAGCAAATTAGCACATGCATGCACAGGGTTTCCCTCCATTTGCAGTGGAACACTTTAGGGTCACAAATAGCTTGCAACTGAGCAAGATATTGATCTGAATCTTTTATCAGTTTGTGTATCCTCTGAGATGAAAACTGGTGGGAAGGTCTGAATAAACAATGATAACATCATTTGTTCTTTTTGTTTTATTTCTCTCATCATATTGTTATGTGTGAGTCCCTCAGGATGCAGTTGAATTGATGCAGAGATTTCAATCTTCCTTCTTTTGCTCTGGATTTTTAAAGAAGATGTTTGTAATGTTTCACCATTAAAAAAGGCATGGCATTGTTTGTTAGTAAATAATCATCATCAGATGTAGGAATCTCCCTTTCTTTCCTAATGTTCTGATATTTTATATCAATATTTTGTGGGATTTTATTAAGCATATTTTTTTTCCTTCCTGAATTGAATATTTCTGTGATTGTGTTTCCTTATTCTACTAACATGACAAATTGTATTAGTAACTGGTTTGCTACTGCTGCTAAGTCGCTTCAGTCGTGTCCGACTCTGTGCAACCCTATAGATGGCAGCCCACCAGGCTCCCCCGTCCCTGGGATTCTCCACGCAAGAACACTGGAGTGGGCTGCCATTCTATATTCTTAGATATAAAGTAATCTTTTTAAAATAAAATTCTATAGTTAGTGTGAAAATTTTAATTAACATTTTTACTATAGAATTGTAGATACACATCCAGTTATGAGAAATAGTATACAATGGCTCTATGTTCTGTTTATCCAGTTTTCTATTCATTAAGAATCTAATCTCTCCCTTCCTCTACACTTCTTAGTCATTTTGCCAACAACTGTAAAAATGTTTATATAATTGTTGACTTAAAATTTTCCTGATCTTTGGCCTATGATAAGGGATCCAAAAGTATTCAGTTGTCTGTAATTCTTTTACAATCCCATGGACTGCAGCCCTCCAGGCTCCTCTGTCAATTGAATTTCCCAGGAAAGAATACTGGAGTGGGTTGCTGTGTGCTGTGGTTAGTCACTCAGTCATGTCCAACTCTTTGTGACATAAACCATAGCCTGCCAGGCTCTTCTGTCCAAGGGGGTTCTCCAGACAAGAATACTGGAGTGGGTTTCCATGTCCTTCTCCATGGAATTTTCCCAACCCATAGATCAAACTCAGGTCTCCCTTATTGCAGGCAAATTATTTACCATCTGAACCAACAGGGAAGACCAAGAACACTGGAGTGGGTAGACTATCCCTTCTCCAGGGGATCTTCCCAATCCAGGAATCGAACCAGGGTCAATTCCTACAATTGCTTACATTGCAGGCAGATTCTTTGCCAGCTTAGCTACCAGGGAAGCCTTATTTCATTTTCCAGGGGATCTTCCTCACCCAGGGATCAAATCTGCATCTTTTGCATTGGCAGGAGAATTCTTTACCACTCAGCCACCTGGGAAGCCCCATAATAAGGGATTTCTCCTTTTAAATAATAAACACTTTGTACTCAGATATATAAAGGCAAATTTAGGTAAGCAGTGAAAATAAATCTAAGAAAGAACAAACACTAAAATGTAAAGCATTACAATCTTTGACTTATCAAAACTACCTTTAAATCTCATTAAACCTTTACTTTCATAAATAAAGAAGATTACATTGGTATTTCCAATTACTGTAGCATGAGCAGTATTTTATTGTGTAGGCAACATTTCAGGAATATTGATAATTCTTCTTGCTTTATAGCTTTGTGGCATAATCATCTAATGGAATAATTCATTTAAGAATTTGTCTTTGATTTTTTCACCCTTAAATAAGGGAGAAAACCTCAGCTACTTATGCCAGTGTATTTATTCATTCATTATTCAAACTGACTCAGCAACAATGAAAAAACAAACATTGCAGAATATTAGCCTTTTAGCCCCTAAGAAACATGTGTACTATAAATATTAAGCATGACTTGAAAGCTAGAGATAATTGAGTAATAATAGTTAAGAAAATAAAGAGAAGATTTTGATTGGAATAAGATAAGTAGCTCTTCACAGAGAAATAAGACTATAAATAAACCCTTAAAATATTGATATAGTTTCCACTGTAAAATGGGAGATTTCAGATGAAGTAAGCAGTAGCACATGTTGTGTCTTGTCCAGCAAAGGGAGGAGGAGGGGACAGATTCAAGCTGTGTCACACAGCCTCTCCAAAGTGATACCATTTTAAGACAGCTTGCTTCTTTATGTAGCATGCATGCTCAGTCCTGTCTTACTCTTTGTGACTCTGTGGACTGTAACCCTGTCAGGCTCCTCTGTTCATGGGATTCACCAGGCAAGAATACTGGAGTGCATTGCCATTTCCTCCTCTAGGGGGTCATCCCAACCCAGGGATTGAACTCATGTCTCCTGTGTCTCCTGCACTTGCAGGTGGATTCTTTACCATTAAGCTACTTTACATTATATAAAATGTATGCAAATTTTGAAAAGTAGTCATTATAAATGTTTTATTTTATTTTTAATATTACCCTTTCTGCCAGTAATACATAATGTTTCCTGCTTCTTGTGGATAATGGTTCTTGTTCTCAACAAGGCCCAACAACTTTAGCAAAGCTTGGCTCCCAAGGAGTCTTGTCATTTAATCCTCCATGCTGCTCCCCAACCACTTGGCCCTATTTCTTTTCTACTGAAGAGCTATTCAGTCAAAAGGGCAGGTTTATAGAGGAATAACTGAACTGATGATTAGATCAGCTGGGTTTACATTGAAAGTCTTGACTTTCAAGAGGACATGTGACTAAAACTGTAGGAAATAGAAGTCTGTGTAAGTTACCAAAATGATCTGAAGATGAACTGTAATTCATATTTCAAGTTTCAGTGTCAAATTAAAACAAAGCACATCACTTCAACTCATAAACGTTTCCTCTGGGCCAAATCAAGGATTAAAAGTAAATGAAGTATATTGAAGAGACAAAACCAAATCTATTTTAAGTAGAAACGAAGTGTGTATTCAAAATTTAGAAGTCATTTTAAAATTCCCTCTGGTACTAGTTTTTATCAGAAAATATTCCTTATAAAGTCATGATCTCATTAACAACTTTTGAAATAGTTCTATTTTCTTGTCTTTAGGAAATTTAATAAATCTATCCCTAAGAGCCTGTAGGCTGGCCCAAATTTTTAGATGTTTCACAGTTACTGACCCAGACTGGCTGTTACTACTTTCATCTCTAATATAATGAGTTTGGACATGATTTAATTATTTCTGGGATTCCAACCTCAAACATTCTCTAAGTCACAATTTCATAGCACTAAAAAGAATTGCCTATAAAGAAAATGTTAATATCCAGATTTCCCAATGCCTCCCAAACTTTAGTATCTCATTGCCAACTTGATATGTCTCCTTGAATGCCCATTAGCATGTCATGTTCTAAATTCAACAGGTCCCCAAACATCATGCAGTCCTTTTCCAACTCCTACATTAATTATTACCAGTACATTCTTCTAGTTAGTTTAAAAAAAAAACAAAACTTACATTTATCCTTGACTTCCCTCTTCTGTCTGAACTGAATCCCTCTGAAACTCCCTTTGCTCCTGCCAACAAAATACGGTTAAAATCCGACTGCTTCTCACTACTTGTGTTGCTACTCTCTTCTTGCCATCATTTTTCTTTTTACAGATATGTTCTTCTAATGAGTCACTCTTTCTCTGCCTTCACCTCCAACAGCAACAAGAATGATTCTGTTTACACGTAAGTCAGATCATGTCAGTCTGCTAAACCCTTCTGCTTAGCAGCTGGTATAACCCAAGCCCTGAGGATGTCTGATGACGTCCTAAGTGGCCTGGCCCCTGCTTTCAACCTCACCTCTCATTTCAACACTTCTCTTATGATTTTGTATTCTTCTTGTCACCTTGTTGATATATAGAGTGGCATTTCCTGAGCACATTATTTTAAAATAAACTGTGTGGCCCGACCTGAACACACCTTATCCTTTCTTTTGCTTATTTTCCCTCATTGTCACCAATTAACTTGATATAGATTGTAATAATAATAATAAGTATTTATGGATGTATTTATTATTTTCTTCTATCCATGGGAAAAAAAAAAACATTCCTCATGGAAGGAATAAGTTTATCTGTTTTATTCATTTTTCTATCTCCAGTGCCTAGAAAACCACCTGGCACAAAATAATGTCATGCTTTGGATATTAATAACTAACTCAGGGGCAAAAAGCCTACTCATGAAATTGCTATATCGATACTGTCTTATGAAAAGCTTACTATTAACCATGAAAAGGCTGCAATATTCCTTTAAAGTTTCCTTTACAAATTTGGTTAATACTTATCTGCTTAGTTTCATAGAACTAGATTTTAATTAAGTGGGTTTGGAGTATGCCATAATTATTGGATGTTTTCTTGTTTTTCAGAAGGAAGCTGCTGACGGCTTTTCCTTTACTATATTCCACATTTTAAAAAAATACAATGAAAACAACTACCAGAGATATTAGCTTAATATTGTTAAGTGTAAACATTAAGAATAGCTTTTATCTGCACTTTGAAAATTTAGACAAGTTCATAAAATGTTGAAGTATATTCAATTTTGTAGTTTCTTCATGCATTTGACAGTTAGAAAGTTAGGCACTATTATTGAAATTACTAGTTCAGTGTTTCTGAGCTAACTTTGACTTCATCTTTCATAAAAATTACAATATTAATGAGTATTTGGATATAATCTAATCCTGATACTACAATAATATTTATTTCTCAATCAGCATGTAGTCAAGAAAAGAGCCTGGTCATTTTTTTTTCTTAGCATTTGAGAGTATTTCCACCAATAATACATTATTGTCATTTTTAATGACTGAATATATTCAATAAATATAAGAATTTTGAAATAATTGAAGAAAAAATCTACTCAGAGAGAAACACTGTAGCCAATATTGTAAAAATATATTATTCATCTTTGTTATAATTATCACATGCATATTAGCTGCCTCCCTAGGATATGGTAGCATCACTCAGGAGTAAACTTAAGTAGGATAAAACTGTTTTTATTACAGAGTATGGAGGGATAATAAAAATTAAAGTGAAAATGAAGTATGAGACACTGAGATACTGATATGAAGGTGCTGAGAAGGAATAGTGTAAGAGCTAGACAGTGAATTTAGGAAGTTAAGGTGAAGGAATGTTTAAAACATAGGACTTGGGGAGTGACCTCAGAGAGATGGCAGGATGGAAAGTTCCAGCCCTTGTCCCTCAACAGAAATATTATTTTAAAAGCAACATATGGATGAAAATACTGTCATGAGACCTCCAAAGTAAAGTTAACAGGTTGTAGTATGCTGATGAGCTCAAGACTGATAACAACCAGATGGAACATGAAAGAAACATTATTTCACTTTATCTATTAGATCATCTCTGTCAAGTAGGCACAGCTCAGCACCAATAGAGATCACTTTGGCCCTTGACTTCTAATGGATCCTTTATCCTATGAACTTGCCCTTACAGCAAACTCCCCTCAGGAACAGTGGTGGTGCTTACTATAGTGATTACAGCTCCACAAAAATGGAGGCAGGCACATAACCCTAAAAAGAGGGAGACAAGTGGAGCATCTGTATGTTAGTTGTTCGATTGTGTCCAATTCTTTGTGACCCCATAAACTGAATTATAGCCTGTCAGGCCTCTATCCATTCATCCTCCAGGCAAGAATACTGGAGTAGAGCATGCATAGCCATTTAAAAAAAAAAAAATTAGGTGTTTCCCAGAATCTCTAGCTGGAGTAATTGGTGAAGTCTACTTCCTGTCAAAGCCTATCTATAAGGACTGGGAGAAGTGTCTGCTTCTACAAATATGTAGATAAGACGTGAATGTTTCTTATATTGACATGGAGAAAAAGGGAATAAGACACAACCCCCAAAAAATAAATAAATAAAAACATATCTCCAGCAATCAAGCCTAAAGAAATGAAGATGTATGAATTGTCTGAAAAGTAATTCAAAATAAGCATCTTCAAGAAGCTTAGGGAAAATTTTTAAAAATGCACAATTAAGCAAAATCAGAAAAATGGTAGATGAAAATAAGACTATAAGCAAAGAAACAGAAGGTATAAAAATAAATGAATACCTAAATTCTGAAATTGAATACAATCTATATAGAGCTTCAGTATTTGTCTTGGTTCAGCAGAGGAAGGAATCATGGAATTTGAACACAGTGATTTGAAATTATTCAGTCAGAGAGGCAAAAGGAAAAATAAAATGAAATGAGTAAAGTAAAACTAAGAGTCTTATGAAAAACCTCAAATGAACAGACATACATACTAAGTGGGGCCCAGAAGGGCAAGAAGTTTAAAAAGAAAAATTAATGGCCCTAAACTCTCTAAATTTGGGAAAGGAAGCAGACACCAGATTCATAAGTCCAGAGGGCTGCAAAAACAACACAGAAATCTACACTGAGATACTTTATAACCAAATTGTCAAAAGTCAAAGACAAAGAGTGAATTTTGAAAACGAGAGAAAAATCTCTTACCATGCACAAAGGAGGTTCACATAAGACTATCAATGCATTTCTTAGCACAAATCTTGTAGGCTGGAAGAAGGCAGAATAATATACTCAAAAAACTGAAAGAAAAAAAAAACCTGTGAATGAAGAATAATATCTCTGGAAAAACTGTCTTCTAAAAATGAAGAACAGGGGAAAAAAAAATTAGACAAAAGCTGAGGGAGTTCATCACTCTTAGAACTACTTAAAAAAAAAAAAAGCTAAAGGGAATTTTAAAAGTTGGTAAATAGCAAAAAAAAAAAAAAAAGCATATAAAAGCTTGAAATTACTGATAAAGGTAAATATATAGACAAATACAAAATGCTGTAATATTGATGTGTGTAAACTTCTTTTAATTTTACTATAAAGGTTGAAAGGCAAAGGTATAGACTGTTATATCTAGATGATGCTCAGGAAAGCTTCATGGTAGCCAGAAAGAAAGGGTACACAAAATGCATATAAATTGAGCTCCTTATGACCAACCTAGATAGCATATTGAAAAGCAGAGACATTACTTTGCCAACAAAGGTCCGTCTAGTCAAGGCTATGGTTTTTCCAGTAGTCATGTATGGATGTGAGAGTTGGACTGTGAAGAAAACTGAGCACCGAAGAATTGATGCTTTTCAACTGTGGTGTTGGAGAAGACATTTGAGAGACCCTTGGACTGCAAGGAAATCGAACCAGTCCATTCTGAAGGAGATCAACCCTGGGATTTCTTTGGAAGGAATGATGCTAAAGC
Source organism: Cephalophus harveyi (assembly GCA_006410635.1). NCBI lineage: Eukaryota > Metazoa > Chordata > Mammalia > Artiodactyla > Bovidae > Cephalophus > Cephalophus harveyi. Next base: position 153,736 of record SJYT01054636.1, on the reverse strand, counting down.
TGAAACTCCAGTACTTTGGCCACCTCATGCGAAGAGTTGACTCACTGGAAAAGACTCTGATGCTGGGAGGGATTGGGGGCAGGAGGAGAAGGGGATTACAGAGGATGAGATGGCTGGATGTCATCACCGACTCCATGGACATGAGTTTGAGTGAACTCCACGAGTTGGTGATGGACAGGGAGACCTGGCGTGCTGCTATTAATGGGATCGCAAAGAGTCGGACATGACTAAGTGAAGGAATTGAACTGAATAAAATAAATTGAGTGATTTAATCACTAAAAATAAAACTAATAGCTATATGCTATTTACGAGAGTCAGGGAAGCCTGGCATGCTGCAGGCCATGGAATCTCAATGAGTCAGATACGACTGAGTTACTGAACTCGACTATTTTAGATTTAAGTAAACGCACAGGTTGAAATAAAGAGATGGAAAAAGACATTTCATACTAAAAGTAAACAAGAGAAAGTAAGAATAACATTACTTATATCAGACAAAATAGACTTTAAGTAAAAACCTGTTACAAGAGACACAGGAAGACATTGCATAATGATAGAAATTTCAATTCAGGAGGACAATCAGACTGCAGAGCACCTAAATATGTAAGTCAAACTGATAAAACTATAGGAGAAAATGAATGGGGATGTAATATTAAGATACTTCAAGACCCCACTTTCAATAATACATAGAAAAACCAGATGGAAAATCAATAAAGAAACAGTGGTCTTTAACAATTTCACATCACAAATGGGCCTATTAATTTAAGATATATACAGAGCATTCCACCTCAAAACAGGGGTATACACATTCTTCTAAGGAGAACAAATAGATGTTTTCCCAGGAGAGATCTCATGTTAGGTCACAAAAGAAGTCTTAAAAATTATAAAAAAAAAAAAACCCTCCAAACAATGAAATCCTAGGTCCATATGGCTTCACTGGTTATTCCTATCAAATATTTAAAGAATTATTACCAAGATTTTTCAAACTCCTTCAGAAAGTTGAAGAGGAAGGAAAACTTCCCGACCCATTACAAAAGGGCAGTATTATCCATATACAAAAGACAGGCAAAGATACTACAAGTAAAGGATATTGCAGTATTTCTCATGAAAATATATGCAGAAGTTTTCAGCAAAAACTACTCAGTGAAATTCGACAGAACAGTACATCATTGTCAAGTGTGATTTATCCTTTGATGCAAGCTTGATTCAACAAATACAAATCAATTAAAGTGATATACAATATTAATATAAATAGAATGAAGGATTAAAACTCCATGATCATCTCAATAGCTGCAAAAGTATTTGCATAATTCAACACTCTTTTATCATAAAAACTCTTAATCAAGTAGGTATACAAGGGATATATCTCAGTATGCTAAAGTACATATATGTCAAGCCCAAACTTAACATGTTCAGTGAGGGAAAGTAAAAGTTACTCAAAAATCAATAATAACTTTTAAAAAATGCCCTCTCTCACCTGTTATGCAACATAATGCTAGAAGTTTTAGCTGAAAGATTAGAGAAGAAAAATAAGTAGGGTTCCAAATTGGAAATGAATAAATATATCCTTGTTTTCAGACAGCATGATTTTATGTGTAGAAAATTTCCCACAAAAAATGTGTTACAACAAATAAACTAATTCAGTAAAGTTATAAAATATGCCATTAATATGCAAAAAGCTGCTACTATGCCAGACAATTAACTTTCTGAGAAGGAAATTAAATCACCTTATTTAAAATAGCATCAAAAATAATGAAATACTTAGAAATAAACTTAACCAAAGAGGTGAAATATTTGCACCCTGAAAACTGAAGAAAGAAGTTAAAGGATATAGAACTGCATATTCATGTACTGGAAGACTTAATATATTAAAATGTCCATATGAGCTGAAGAAATTTACAGATTCAATGTAATCCCCCCCAAAATCACATTGATAGTTTTACAGATATTTAAAGACAGCCCAAGATATATACAGAACCACAAAATAATTCTGAAAAGCCAAGGAAATATCAACAGAGTTCAAAGCTGGAGGCATCACATTTCTTGATTTCCAAATGCATTGTAAAGCTACAGTAATCAAAACTAAAGTATTAGCTTAAGGTAATAGATAAATGGGAAAAAATAGAGAAACTCAAAATAAACCCACATATATGCAGTCAATTCAACTTCAAGAAGGGAACAAAAAATACATAATAAGGAAAGCATAGTCTCTTCAACAATGGGTATTGGGAAAACTAGATCTCCACATTAAAAATAAAATCCGGCCCTTATATCATATTCAAAAATTAACTTAAAATGGAACAAAGCCTTAAACATAAAACTTAAAACTATAAGTCTCCTGGAAGAAAAGAAATACATTTTTGACATTGGTCTTGGCAAATACTCCCTAGATATAACACCAAAACACAGGCAACAAACCCCATTATAGACAAGTAAAAATACATTAAACTAAAAATATCTGGAGAAATAATCAATGAAATTAAAAGTCAACCTATGGGATGAGAGAATATATTTGTTAACAATATATCTGAAAAGGTGTTTATATATATATAATATGTAAAGAACTTCTGTAACCTAGTAGAGAAAATAAACATATACTTCAACTGAAAAGTGAACAAAATTCTTGAGTAGATATTTTTCCAAAGAGGCTAATAGATATTTGAAAAAGTGTTCATTATCAGAGAAATGCAGATCAAAAGAGTGAGATATCACACCACACTTATTAGGATGGCTATTATCAAAGGAACAGAAGATTAGAGTGTTGGAGAGAATATGGAGAAATTGGAAAACTTGTACATTGTTGACAATAATGTAAAATGGCACAGCTGTAATAGAATATAGTATGAGAACCCTCAAAATATTAAAAATAGAACAACTAAATGATCTAGCAGTCCTACTCCTCAGCCTATTGCCAAATTAATTGACACAGGATCCCAAAGGTGGTTCACAAAAATAAAGATATGGAATTTTTTCCATAAAGATATGGATTTTGGCCTAAATCCCCATTGCCAAATAGATGGATAAAGAAAATATGGTATACACATTTAGTGGAATATTATTCAACCTTTAAAAAGAAGGAAATCCTTCCATATATAGGAATGTAAATGAACCTAGAAGAAATTATACTAAGTAAAATAAACCAGTTACAGATTGACAAATATTGCATGATTCCACTTATGTGAAATATCTGAAATTGTCAAATTCAAAGAAACAGAGTGTAGAAACATGGCTTCCAAATTCTGCAGGGAGCTTAAAATAGTTTTTCACCAAAGTCTATAAAATTTCAATTTTTCAAGATGAATAAATTATAATGGTTTGTTATAAAACACAGTGCATGTACTGAATAATATTGCATTGTACATGTAAAACATTTCATATAGTACAGCTCATGTTAATTGTTCACAATTAACAAAATAAGGGGCAATCTGCACTTTAATGCTCTCCTGGAAAGTCAATTTCAAAAATACTGAACAAGTCATTGGATTCTGCAGTATTATGATTGTTAGTGATCTTGCTTGCAGCTGGATTTGCAGAAAGAAAATCCAGAGTTGAGGCAATGGAGGTAGAAAATTCAAGAATTTTGACTCTGAACAGCAAAAGCTAAGCGAATAACTTGGAGGAGTTGCAAGACAAAAAGTAGTAAGATCTCTGGTTAAACACAGGACATACAGGTGGATCCCTGTGCCTGACACGAGGCTGATGAATAATTTATAGCTGTGCCAATTTAAGTAAATAACTTCCTTGTGTTTCAGTTTCCTAATTTATAATAATTGTAATACTACCACTTGACACAGCACAGGATCAAAGCAGCAATACATGTATACATGATAGAACTCTTCTAAAATATTATTATAAAATATCAACTAATATTTTCATACAATCATTAAAATTATTTTTTGTTTGCCTATCAAGTGGTATTTTCTTCATGTATTTTCCAGGATGTTTTTCCTCAGCTACAAAGTATTTTTACCTATTTTCTGGGAACTCGGAATTCTTTCCCCTTGTTATTTCTCATGAAAATGCATATTATTTCCTTTGTCTTCCCTTATTCAAGGGTCTGTATTGTCTTTTTAGGTTGCAAACAAAATAAATTAAGTCTGTAATTTATTCAGAAATAAATTAGCAGATTGAGGAAAGAGTCTGTGGCCAGAGAAGTCACCATCTTAGAGAATATATTTTATTATCTGATATGTATCTTTATGGACATTGGGACTACTATGGTAAAGATCAGATTTCAGTAGCTATCTTTCTCTATTGTTGTTTCTTAGTCACTAAGTCTTATCTGACTGTTTGTGACCTCATGCACTGCAGCATGCGAGGTTTCCCTGGTTTTCACTATCTCCTGGAGTTTGCTCAAACTCATGTCCATTGAGTCGCTGATGCCATCCAACCATACACAGCTTCATTTCCCTTGCAGTGGAAAAATCCACCAAGCAACCCTGCATCACTGGATTTTTATTTTTAACTTTGTAAACCCAGTAGAAGTGTAAAAAAAAAAAAAAAAAAAAAAACTGGCCATATATGCTGCTATCTATTCTGTTGAGTTCTGGTGGCTGTTCAAAAGGGATTACAATCAGCATGCCCTGCATGCACACCATTCTCTGGCTTCCGGTCATTTCTCTCCCAATTAACAATTGCCAGAAGTCTGTGTCAGAGCATCCTTTATTTATAGTCCATAATTCCATCTTGTTACCTCAGAAGGGGAATTTATTAGAAATGAAGTAAGTTGTCTCTGATGGATTTGACAGGTTTAGATATCTTACAGCAATTCCTTCCAACTTACATATTTGCCAAAATGCTTCAGTGATTCTGAGTTTGCAATAATGATACAAGACATTCTGTATTGTGTATAACTGTGTTCATGTTAATGAAGGCCTACAGGAATGGGTGGAGTTTAAGGCAAAGTGATTTTGTGTCTATGAGATAGTCAGTTCACCATCTTGCCTCATAACAGGTAAAGAAAGAGGACAGGAAGAAAGGGAAATGAATTTTCCATACAGTCCAGGTCTACCTATATCCTTGAGTAGTTATTTAACTTCAGTGTTTCTAGAAAATGAGCTTACTGACAATGACTAATTTGTAGAAAAAATTTGAGATTTAAATGAGTGTAGCTGTGGCTGACACATAATGAACACTATGCAAGTGTTTGTTTTAATTTTAACACTTAATGGCTACTTAACGTTCTACTATGTCAATATATGCATTTATCCATTCTAACATTTATACCTTCATTTCTTAGATTTTGCTATTATCAATAATGTTATCATATAAATGCCAGTCTTTAGGGGTAGTGATCAAAATGACAGAGGGGTAGGAAGCAGAGTTCACCACCCTCCACAGAAACATTGAAAATACATCTACAGGTGGAATGATTTACATAGAACAGCTATTGAGTATCAACAGAAGACCTCAGAAATCTGAGAGAGAAGAAAGCCTCCACATAACCAGGTAGAATAAGAGGAAAAAGAAAAAGAAGGAATTAGGACACAGCCTCCACAATGGGGAGGGAGCTTTGAAAGAGGAAAGTTTCCTGCACCTTCAGAAAGCTCTTCACTGGCAGAGAAACTAGACTGGACAGAGGGAGAGCTTCAGAGCCTAAATGGAGAAAGCAGAAACTGATTTGTAGAAGGCAAAATGGACAGTAGCCAGCACAGTGGGTTGGCACTGCCACTCTGCCTTCTTTATCCTGAGAGCTTCCTCTGTAGATGAGGGTGAGTGTTGGGTGCTAAAGCTTAACTCCAAAGCCCTGACCCAGGAAGAGGACCAGGGTCAGATGCTAAAACTACCTGAAGAAGTTGGGCCCAGGTAAATGAGGATGTACTTCTTGAGGGTGTTCTAGGAAGAAGCCTGGGCCCGCCAAGCAGGTGAGGTACCATTATTGAAAAGTGCGTGATAAGAGGATCATCATAATATCCTCTATCCCTGTGAATGCTCCCCAGGCAAGAGACAGCAACTATATGAGCTCTGGAAATGGGTGCAAGTCACTGCCATTATCTTGGGCTCCAGAGCTGCTCTGACCACCTCCTCTAGAACCACAGGCAGATGCCAAGCCTTACCTGTGCTGACATGGGTGGGAGTGGTCAACTTTAGTCACAAGTAATTCTGACAGTGGATCCCAGGACTGACCCTGCCATCCAAGGAGGGCATAGATGGCTTCCATGTATAGGAAATCTGCCCAGGGGAAAGGCTGAAACCACAGCTGAGCCCCAGCAGCCATCTGAGTAAGGAAGAAGAGGTGATATCCCTCTTCATGGCTCTGCAAACTGCAGAATTACACCTCCACTGATGGCTTCCTAAATTCCACACCTGTGGAACATCTGAAAAGTAATTTTGTAGCTGAGATGGGTCTGGTCTTAGAGGCTGCCTCTATAGCACCTCACATAGGTGCACAACAACTATCGCAGGTCTACTGCAGTCCTGGGACTTGACCTCGGTGGCCTGAACTGGTAGCTGGGTGAAAAAAACATATAAGGGTCACCAGAACCAAATACTGGCATACCCACAGTTAAGGTGGGGCCAAGAGAAGTGCCAACAACATTATACTCCATGAGCCTGCACAGAGGATGAAAGGGGATACAACAGAAAACATTCACAGGTGAACAACTTCAGAAGAGATATATTGAGCGGCTTCTGTCCCAGTGGGAGTACTCTAATCTTGCCTAACTTGCACTTCAGATCAGAAACAGCTCAGAAACAAGTCGAGAGTCTCTACACCAAAAGATAGGGAGCAGACTCGGCCCTGACAGGGAAACAACAACCACAGAGCAAAGGGGAGGCCATATTTTGGTCACCACAACAATAATCAAAATCCCTATTAAGGGGATAATAGCACAAGCCTGTGGACCAAACTTGCCAATCAGGGGACAGACACCAGAAGCAAGAGGAGGTATGATTTTGAAGCCTGAAGAAAGGAGACTGCTAACACAGATATTTTAACAATGAAAGAAGACAAGCAAATGTGTTGAAGATGAGGGAGTAAGATAAAAATGTATAAGAATAACTAAATAAAATATAAGCAATGTATCTCTTCAAAAGAATTGATGGTTTTGAACTATGATGTTGTAGAAGACTCTTGAGAGTCCCTTGGACTGCAAGAATGCAAGGAGATCAAACCAGTTAATCCTAAAGGAAATTGGTCCTGAAAATTCATGATCACTTGCCTAGAGCCAGATATCCTGTAATGTGAAGTCAAGTGGGTCTTAGGAGGAATCACTATGAACAGTGCTAGTGGAGGTGATGGAATTCCAGTTGAGCTATTTTAAATCCTAAAAACTGATGCTGTGAAAGTGCTGCACTTCATATGCCAGCAAATTTGGAAAATTCAGCAGTGGCCATAGGACTGGAAAAAGACAGTTTTCATTCAAATTCCAAAGAAAGGCAATGTCAAAGAATGTTCAAATCACCATACAATTGCATTCATCTCCTACGCTAGTAAAGTAATGGTCAAAATCCTCCAAGACAGGTGTTAACAGTATGTGAACCATGAATTTCCAGATGCTCAAGCTGGATTTAGAAAAGGCAGAGGAACCAGAGATCAAATTGTCAACATCCATGTGATCACTGAAAAAACAAGAGAGTTCCAGAGAAACAACTAATTTGCTTTATTGAATATGTCAAATCCTTTGACTGTATGGGTCACAACAAGCTGTCAAAAATTCTTAAAAAGATGGAAATAACAAAACACCATACCTATCTTCTGATAAGTCTGTATGCAGGTCAAGAAGCATCAGTTAGAAAAGGACATGGAACAGACTGGTTCCAAATCCAGAAAGGAGTACATAAAGGCTGTATATTGTCACCCTCTTTATTTAACTTATATTCAGGGTGCATCATGCAAAATGCCAGGCTGGATGAAGCACAAGCTGGAATGAAGATAGATTGCCAGGAGAAATATCAATAACCTCAGATATGCAGATGACTCAAACCTTATGGCAGAAAGTAAAGAAGAACTAAAGAGCCTCTTCATGAAAGGGAAAGAGAGTGAAAAAGTTGGCTTAAAATTCAACGTTCAGTAAGCTAAGATCAGGGCATCTGGTGTCATCAGTTCAGTTCAGTTGCTCAGTCATTTTCGAATCTTTGTGATGCCATGGACTGCAGCATGCTAGGCCTCCCTGTCCATCACCAACTCCTGGAGTTTACTCAAACTCATGTCCATTGAGTCAGTGATGCCATCCAACCATCTCATCATCTGTCATCCCCTTCTCCACCCGCCTTCAATCTTTCCCAGCATCAGGGTCTTTTCAAATGAGTCAGTTCTTCACATCAGGTGGCCAAGTGTTGGAGTTTTATGTCAACATCAGTCCTTTCAATGAATATTCAGGACTGATTTCCTTTAGGATGGACTGGTTGGATCTCCTCGCAGTCCAAGGGACTCTCAAAAATCTTCTCCAACATCATAGTTCAAAAACATCAATTCTTCATGTTCAACTTTAGAGTCCAATTCTAACATCCATATATGACTACTGGAAAAAGAATAGCCTTGACTAGATGGACCTTTTTGTTGCCAAAGTCACATATCTGCTTTTTGATATGCTGTATAGCCTTTGACTTTGTGTATCACAATAAACTGTGGAAAATTCTGAAAGAGACGGGAATAACAGACCACCTGACCTGCCTCTTGAGAAACCTATATGCAGGTCAGGAAGGAACAGTTAGAACTGTTGCTTGGAACAGTTGCTTGGACGTGGAACAACAGACTAGTTCCAAATAGGAAAAGGAGGACGTCAAGGCTGTATATTGTCACCCTGCTTATTTAACTTCTATGCAGAGTACATCATAAGAATCGCTGGACTGGAAGAAGCACAAGCTGGAATCAAGATTGCCAGGAGAAATATCAATAACCTCAGATATGCAGATGACACCACCCTTATGGCAGAAAGTGAAGAGGCACTAAAAAGTCTCTTGATGAAAGTGAAAGAAGAGAGTGAAAAAGTCGGCTTAAAGCTCAACATTCAAAAAACGAAGATCATGGCATCTGGTCTTATCACTTCATGGGAAATAGATGAGGAAACAGTGGAAACAGTTTCAGACTTTATTTTTTTGGGCTCCAAAATCACTGCAGATGGTGATTGCAGCCATGAAATTAAAAGATGATTACTCCTTGGAAGAAAAGTTATGACCAACCTACATAGCATATTCAAAAGCAGAGACATTACTTTGCCAACAAAGGCCTGTCTACTCAAGGCTATGGTTTTTCCTGTGGTCATGTATGGATATGAGAGTTGGACAGTGAAGAAAGCTGAGCATGGAAGAATTGATGCTTTTGAACTGTGGTGTTGGAGAAGACTCCTGAGAGTTCCTTGGACTGTAAGAAGATCCAACCAGTCCATTCTGAAGGAGATCAGCCCTGGGATTTCTTTGGCGGGAATGATGCTGAAGTTGAAACTCCAGTCCTTTGGCCACCTCATGCAAAGAGTTGACTCATTGGAAAAGACTCTGATGCTGGGAGGGATTGGAGGCAAGAAGAGTAGGGGATGACAGAGGATGAGATGGCTGGATGGCATCACTGACTCAATGGACATGAGTCTGCGTGAACTCCAGGAGTTGGTGATGGACAGGGAGGCCTGGTGTGCTGCAATTTATGGGGTCACAAAGAGTCGGACACGACTGAGCGACTGAACTGAACTGATAGTTTGGTCATAACTTGTCACCCAAGAAGTAAGCATCTTTTAATTTCATGGCTGCAGTCATCATCTGCAGTAACTTTGGAGCCCAAAAATGTGAAGTCTTCCTGTATTTCCACTGTTTCTCCATCCATTTGTCATGAAGTGATGGGACTGGATGCCTGTCTTTGTTTTCTGAATATTGAGCTTTAACCTAAATTTTTCATTCTCCTATTTCACTTTCATCAAGTGGCTCTTTAGTTCTTCTTCACTTTCTGCCATAAGGGTGGTGTCATCTGCATATCTAAGATTATTCTGTATTTCTCCTGGCAGTCTTGATTCCAGTTTGTGCTTCATCCAGACAAGCATTTCTCATGATGTACTCTGCATATAAGTTAAATAAGCACGGTGACAATATACAGCCTTAACATACTTTCTTTTCCTATTTGGAACAAGTCTGTTGTTCCATGTCCAGTTCTAACTGTTGCTTCCTGACCTGCATACAGATTTCTCAAGAGGCAGGTCAGGTGGTCTGGTATTCCCATCTCTTTCAGAATTTTCCACAGTTTATTGTGATCCACACAGTCAAAGGCTTTGGCATAGTCAATAAAGCAGAAATAAACGTATTTCTGGAACTCTCCTGCTTTTTCTATGATGCAGCAGATGTTGGCAATTTAATCTCTGGTTCCTCTGCCTTTTCTAAAACCAGCTTGAACACCTGGAAGTTCATGGTTCACATATTGTTGGATACTGTCTTGGAACATTTTGAGCATCACTTTACTAGCGTGTGAGATGAGTCCAAATGTGTGGTAATTTGAGCATTCTTTGGCACTGCCTTTCATAAGGATTGTAATGAAAACTGGAAAATGGATTGGACCTTTTCCAGTCCTGTGGCGACTGCTGAGTTTTCCAAATTTGCTGGTGTTTTGAGTGCAACACTTTTGCAGCATCATCATTTAGTGTTTGAAATAGTTCAAATGGAATTCCATCACCTCCACTAGCTTTGTTTGTAGTGATGCTTTCTAAGGCCCAATTGACTTTACATTCCAGGATGTCTGGCTCTAGGTGAGTGATCACACCATCAAGATTATCTGGGTTGTGAAGATTTTTTTTGTACAGTTCTTCTGTGTATTCTTGCCATCTCCTTAATCTCTTCTGCTTGTTATTTCTATAATGTTTCTGTCCTTTATTGAGCCCATCTTTGCATGAAATGTTCCCTTGGTATCTCTAATTTTCTTGAAGAGATCTCTAGTCTTTCACATTTGATTGTTTTCCTCTGTTTCTTTGCAGTGATCCCTGAGGAAGGCTTTCTTATCTCTCCCTGCTATTCTTTGGAACTCACCATTTAAAATGGGTATATCTCTCCTTCTCTCCTATGCTTTTTCTTCTCTTTTCAAAGCTATGGTAAGGCCTCCCCAGGCAGCCATTTTGCTTTTTTGCATTTCTTTTTCTTGGGATTCTTGCTCCCTGTCTCCTGTACAATGTCACAAACATCTGTCCACACTTCATGAGGCACTCTGTCTATCAGATGTAGTCCCTTAAATCTATTTCTCACTTTCACTGAATAATCATTAGGGATTTGATTTAGGTCATATTTGAATGGTCTAGAGGTTTTCCCTACTTTTTCAGTTTCAGTCTGAGTTTGGCAATAAGGAGTTCATGATCTGAGCCACAGTCAGCTCCCAGTCTTGTTTTTGCTGACTGTATAGAACTTCTCTATCTTTGGCTGCAAATATGTAATCAATCTGATTTTGGTGTTGACCATCTAGTGATGTCTGTGTGTACAGTCTTCTCTTCTGCTGTTGGAAGAAGGTGTTTGCTATGACCAGTGCATTCTCCTGGCAGAGCTCTATTAGACTTTTCCCTGCTTCATTCTGTACTCCAAAGCCAAATTTGCTTGTTACTTCAGGTGTTTCTTGACTTCCTACTTTTGCATTCCAGTCCCCTACAATGAAAAGTACATCTTTTTTTGGGTGTTAGATTTAGAAGGTCTTGTAGGTCTTCATAGAATCGTTCAACTTCAGCTTCTTCAGCATTACTGGTAGGGGCATAAACTTGGATTACTGTGATAGTGAATGGTTTGCCTTGGAAACAAACAAAGATCCTTCTGTCATTTTTGAGATTGCATCCAAGTACTGGATTTCAGACTTTTTTTTTTTTTTTACTATGATGGCTACTCCATTTCTTCTAAAGGATTCTTGCTCACAATATTATATATAATGGTTATCTGAGTTAAATTCTCCAATCCAGTCCTTTTTAATTCACTGATTCCTAGAATGCCAGTGTTCACCCTTGTCATCTCCTGCTTGACCACTTCCAGTTTGCCTTGATTCATGGACCTAACATTACAGGTTCCTAGGCAATATTGCTCTTTACATCATTGTACCTTGCTTCCATCACCAGTCACATCCACTACTGGGTGCTGTTTTTGCTTTGACATCATCCCTTCATTCTTTCTGGAGTTATTTCTCCACTGATCTCCAGTAGCATATTGAGCACCTACCGACCTGGGGAGTTCATCTTTCAGTGTCCTATCTTTTTGCCTTTTCATACTGTTCATGGGGAACACTACTGTTCATACTGTTATCTCTTCATGGCAAATAGATGGGGAAAGAATGGAAACAGTGAGAGACTTTATTATTTTTTTTGGGGGGGGGCGGTGTCCAAAATCACTGCAGATAGTGACTGCATCCATGAAATTAAAAGACACTTGCTCCTTGGAAGAAAAGCTATGACCAACCTAGACATCATATTAAAAAACTAAGACATTACTTTGCCAACAAAGTCCATCTAGTCAAAGCTATGTTTTTTCCCATAGTCATGTATGGATGTGAGAATTGTACTATCAAGAAAGCTCAGTGCCAAAGAATTGATGCTTCTTAACTGTGGTGTTGTAGAAGACTCTTGACAGTCTCTTGGACTGCAAGGAGATCCATTCTGAAGGAGATTGGCCTTGGGATTTCTTTGGAAGGAATGATGCTGAAGCTGAAACTCCAGTACTTTGGCCACCTCATGCGAAGAGTTGACTCACTGGAAAAGACTTTGATGCTGGGAAGGATTGGGGGCAGGAGGAGAAGGGGACGACAGAGGATGAGATGGCTGGATGGCATCACGGACATGATGGACGTGAGTCTGGGTGAACTCTGGGAGTTGGTGATGTACAGGGAGGCCTGGCATGCTGCAATTCATGAGGTCGCAAAGAGTCGGACATGACTGAGTGACTGAATTGAACTGAATGGGACCACACACCATGTTCTTAATTTTTTGAATGTTAAGTTTTAAACCAGCTGTTTCGCTTTCATCTTTCACCTTGATCAAGAGGCTCGTTAGTTCCTCTTAGCTTTCTGCCATAAGGGTGGTGCTATTTGCATATATAATGTTATTGATATTTCTCCCAGCAAACTTTATTCCAGCTTGTGCTTCATCCAGCTTAGTGTTATGCAAGGTGTTAAATAAGCGAGATGACAATATATAGCCTTGGGATAGTCCTTCCCCAATTTTGAACCAGTCCGTTCTTTCATATCTAATTCTAACTGTTGTTTCCTGGCCTGCATACAAATTTCTCAGAAGACAGGTAAGGTGATCTGGTAGTCCCATTTCTTTAAGAATTTTTCACAGTTTTTTTGTGATTCACACAGTCCAATGCTTTAGTGTAGTCATTGAAGCAGAATTTTAATATTAAATAAACCTAACTTGGTTTTGTTTTATTACAACTTTTCAGAAATAATGTAGTTTAATTTATCATATTTCATTCAAAATCTCATCCTTAGGCATGGAACTGGATGCACCATAAACTATTGCCTTCAATTTCAGAATAATTTTCTGAAATGAAGCTGGAATATTCATATTATTTTCTGTGCTCTAGAAATGTGCTATCCAGATAGAGCCAAACAACCACTTAACTGTGATAAGTGCAAAAGACATATTTCTCAATTTAACTACAAAGCTCAGTATGGTATGGGGAGGGAGGAGGGAGGAGGGTTCAGGATGGGGAACACGTATATACTTGTGGTAGATTCATGTTGATGTATGGCAAAATCAATACAATATTGTAAAGTAGTTAACCTCCAATTAAAATAAACAAATTTATATTTTAAAATTAAAATATAATTTTAATAACATCTTATATTGATGATTGAAATAATTGCACTTGGGATCTATAGGGATAAACTATTATTAAAATTAATTTCATTTATTTTGTTATATTTTTTAAAGTGGTTACTAGAAAAGTTCAATTGTCATATAACATTCTTTTCTTTGAATGTGGTTGTTCTACAACATATTTATTCTAATTTTGCAATTTTCACAGTCTTTAAAAATTCAGAAAATTCAGGATATGTGTACTTTTAGATAATTACATAATTATTTTTTATATTTATGTTTTTTTCTTTATATTTGTGTTATTTTAGTAGTATATTTGCTTCCCTAGTGGCTCCATTGGTAAAGAACCTGCCTGCAATATGGGAGATCTGGGTTTGATCCCTGGGTTGGGAAGATCCCCTGGAGAAGGGAATGGCTCCTCACTCCAGTGTTCTGGCCTGGAGAATTTGATGGACTGTATAGTACTTGGGGTCACAAAGTTTCGGACATGGCTGAGTGACTTTATGTATTAGTATATTCAACCACTCTGCATTTATCTGTGATAATTTCAGTAAATTGTTTTTTCAGTTTTTCTTAGCATAAAATTGCTGTTTTATTATATTTTATTATACTTTCATTGCATATAATCAAATATGCATATATAAATCACCATTTCATTTCCCTTAATCTCAAGCAGATCTATTCTCTCACTTGATAAGAATTATGAAAAGATTGAGCTTAACCTTTATTTTTGAAAAAAATATCATTTTTTAGTTATAAATCAGGAATTGCAGATTTTTATTCTATTCTCTCCTTCTAGCAGCATATCTACTCCATAGAAGGGTGAAGAAATCACCCTATTTTGTTTTTTCAAGTATTCTTCTGAAATGCTGACTTTTCACAACTGGGATCTCATTTCTGTTTTCTCAGTTTCTTTGAGAAATGTAAGTTTGTCTGCAATTTCCATATTGAGGTGTTTTCAGAGATTAAGCAGATCCCTGTTTGAACATTTAAGGCTTTGATTAATCAGGAAAGTGAAAATAGATATGTAGAGGCTTTACTCTCCTACCTAATTGAAGATCCACTAATTGTGAACTTGAGGTTGACAGTTTTAGAATAAGTGACAGATTGTTTTTCCTTTTCTTTTTGTTAGTGTCAACTTGTTGCTGCTCAAAAGCAGTTAGCCTCCAATTAAAATAAATAAATTTATAATAATAATGATAATAATAATTTTTTTAAAAAAGTAGTTCTCTAACTAGAAGTACAGTTTCTCTACTAGGAAAACTTGTACATATTAAGTAAAAACTTTGGCTGATGGATAGTACTTAGTCTTTTGCATCCAAACCTAAAACTGCACACTAGAACATGTGAACTATGTCCCTCTTTTCAATGCACACCTAAACTCTGATGCTGAGAAAGATTGAGGACAGGGGGCAGAAGGGGGCAACAGAGGATGAGATGGTTGGATGGCATCAACAATTCATTGGACACAAGTTTGAGCAAGGAGATCAAACCAGACCATCTTAAAGGAAATTAATCCTGAATATTCACCAGAAGGACTGATGCTGAAGCTGAAGTTCCAATACATTGGTTACCTGACATAAAGAGTCGATCCATTAGAAAAAATCCTGATGTTGGGAAAGATTGAAGGCAGGAGGAAAAAGGGATGACAGAGGACAAAATGGCTGGATGGCACCATTGACTCAATTGATATGAATTTGAGCAAGTTCCAGGAGACAGTGAAGGACAGGGAAGCTGGGCATGCTCCAGTCCAAGGGGTTGCAAATATTTGGACATGACTGAGTGACTGACAGAGAAGGCAATGGCACCCCACTCCAGTACTCTTGCCTGGAAAACCCGAGGGACGGAGGAGCCTGGTGGGCTACAGTCCATGGGGTCGCTAAGAGTCGGACACGACTGAGCGACTTCACTTTCACTTTTCACTTTCACTTTTCACTTTCATGCATTGGAGAAGGAAAGGGCAACCCACTCCAGTATTCTTGCCTGGAGAATCCCAGAGACGGGGGAGCCTGGTGGGCTGCCATCTATGGGATCGCACAGAGTCGGATATGACTGAAGCGACTTAGCAGCAGAAGCAGCAGAGTGAGTGAACAACAAATGGGCCTGCAAAGATTCAGACAAGACTTAGTGCCTGGACAACAATAACAGAATATGATTTGGGTTCTAAGAAGCAAGTTTGATCCCTAGGTTGGAAAGATCCCTGGGAGGAGGGAATGGCATCTCACTGCAATATTCTTGTCTAGAGAATCCTATGGACAGAGAAGCTTGGTGGGTTATGGTCTATAGGGTCACAAAGAGTTGGACTCAACTGAAGTGACTCAGCATGTGTGCAGGCACAACCTCTACACAGCTTCTCAGGTACCTCAGTGGTAAAGAATTTAATTGCCAATGCAGGAGACACCAATTTTTGATAAGAATTACTAAAAGATTGGCTTTAATTTTTAATTTTTTAAAACAACTAATTTTGATTTATGAATCATAAATTGTAGATTTTCATTTCATTCTCCTTCTAGCAGTACCTCTGCTCCATAGAAAGGTGAATAAATCACACTACTTTTCAAGTCCTCTTTTGAAATACTGACTTTTCACAACTGTGATTTCACTTCTTTGTTTTATCAGTTTCTTTGAGAAATGTGTAAGTTTATCTGGGATTTGCATGTTGAGGTGTGTTCGGAGATTAAACAGATTTCTGTTTGAACCTTTAAGGTTCAGGAAGATTCCCTGGAGAAGAAAATGGCAACCCACTCCAGTATTCTTGCCTGGAAAATTCCATGGGCAGAGGAGCCTTGTGGACAGTAGTCCATGGGGTCACAAACAAATCAGACATGACATTGAGACTCAGCAACAACACTCTCCACACACATTAACACAGCATTTTAGACACCATCCTAATTTCTATTTCCTGCTACTTCAAAGTTGAAAATTGGGAGACGATTTATTTTAAGGGCTTCCCAGGTGGCACCAGAATCCATCTGCCAATTCAGGAGATATCAGAAAAATGGGTTTGATCCCTGGGTTGGGAAGATACCCTGTAGAAGGGAATGGCGGCCTACTCCAATATTCTTGCCTAGAGAATTCCCATGAACAGAGGAGCCTGGTGGGCTACAGTTCACATTGTTGCAAATAGGCAGACATGACTGAAGTGACTTAGCACTCATCCCTTTGTTCCTGTGTGACTTATTTTGTTCTTGGCATGACTCATGTATCTTTGTGTTCTTCTCTAATGCAATCTTGCACTTTGTGCTTCCTGCAGACACTACTCAGTTTCTGATGAATGACACAGGAATAGGTGTATTTACTGACTACTCTCCCTGTGTGTCAGTTACTTCATCAACAAAGGATGTCTCAGTCAGTTCAGACTGCTCTAACAAAAAT
Source organism: Cephalophus harveyi (assembly GCA_006410635.1). Taxonomy (NCBI): domain Eukaryota; kingdom Metazoa; phylum Chordata; class Mammalia; order Artiodactyla; family Bovidae; genus Cephalophus; species Cephalophus harveyi. The sequence continues at coordinate 136,661 of SJYT01054636.1, read as the reverse complement.
ACCATAGACTGGATAGTTAAAAACAACAAGAATTTATTTCTCACAGTTCTGGAGACTGAAAGTCCAAGATCAGTGTAGGGACATGGTGAGTTCTGGTGAAGGTCCTCTTCCAGTTTGCAGACTGCCAACTCTTCTTGATATCCTCACATGGTGGACAACAGAGAGAGGAAGAAAATGCTCTCAGGACTTTTATAAATCACTAACCACACTCGTGAGGTCTCCATTGTCATGAGCACATCTAATCCAAATTAAGTTCCAAGGCCATACTTCCTAATAGCATCACATTAGTGTAGCATTGTGTGTGTGTGCTCGGTTGTGTCTGACTCTTTGTGAAACTATGGGGATCCTATGGAGCCCACCAGGCTCCTCTGTCCATGGGCTGCCATTTCTTCCTCCAGGGCATCTTCTCTACCCAGGGATCAAATTCATATCTCCTGAGTGTCCTGCATTGGCAGGTGGATTCTTTATCACTGTACTACCTGGGAAGCCCATTAGGGTGGGATATCAGCATATAAATTTGAGTGTTGGAGGCATAAACATTTAGTATATAATAAATGAGCATAATGGCAATGTTTGTATCACAAAATTGCTATAATAATAATTAATAAATTGTATTTAAAAAACTGTCTGCTTTTATCAAAGAAGTTCAAGCAAAGAACACAATGATTCTCAGGCATTTAAATATACATTTACTGTTTTCCATGAAACAGTAGCACTGTGTGGTTCAAGAAATGTGATAGCCCTCAAAATCTAAAATAATTACTTTCTATATTTTTAGAGCAAAATAATACAGATACTTGCTATAAAGGAAAATATTAAGGATTCAGCTCATTGTTGTGGGTTCAATCCTTGTTGTGGGGATTTGAGTAGAAGTTCAGAGTAGTGAGAGCCACATTTCAGGAATTTAACAAAGTTAATAACTCTTAAAATGTCATGTAATACATGGCTGAAACAATTAATAACATGAGAAAAATAGTATTAAAATGGCATTTTTAAAGCACGCATAAAGTGAATAAATCTATTTTCTATTTATCTGAAACACTTAAATATCATCTTTCCATAGACTTTTAACATGTGTGAATATTAAATGTTTGCATCAAATATCCTTTCTTATTTTGAAGCAATCCTTCACTGTGACAAAGTTTTAAAGCTGTAATCAAACATTAGTCAACAAGTTAACTATCTTTCTTCAGTTCTCTTATTTACTGTTTATTTCATTTTTCTTGTTCTTAAGCAGAGCTCTTAGCAACCATTTCTTTTTCTTCCCATAAGAATGAAAGGGAAATAATTCTTCTATTTGGTGATGTCTTGTTGTTGCCTATCCTTTAAATTGAAGAAAAAGAAAGAGAACCCATTTATTCTAGGCTCTAACAATGCACGCCCATAAATATTCATAGTTTTTTTTTCTTCTTAATATTTGTCCCCAATATTTTGAACATATTTATTATTTTATTTATATGCAGACAATCTATAGTATATCTATCTCTTTTGTGTATTTACCATCTTACCAAAAGCAGTAAATAGCAACTGAAATATTCTACAAACTCCATTTTCCAACCTTTTCTGCTATAGCTGTTGGATAAACATATATCTCAAGTCTTTTCAAGATCCCCCAAAAATAAAGGCAGCCACTCTTTCTACTTTTTCCCCATTTATTTGCCATGAAGTGATGGGACCGGATGCCATGATCTTCATTTTCTGAATGTTGAGCTTTAAGCCAACTTTTTTACTCTCCTCTTTCACTTTTATCAAAAGGCTCTGTAAGTTCTTCTTCACTTTCTGCCATAAGGGTTGTGTCATTTGCATATCTGAGGTTATTGAGATTTCTCCAGGCAGTCTTGATTCCAGCTTGTGCTTCCTCCAGCCCAGCGTTTCTCATGATGTACTCTGCATATAAGTTAAATAAGCAGGGTGACAATATACAGCCTTGATGTAGTCCTTTTCCTATTTGGAACCAGTCTGTTGTTCCATGTCCAGTTCTAACTGTTGCTTCCTGACCTGCATAGAGATTTCTCAAGAGTCAGGTCAGGTGGTTTGATATTCCCATCTCTTGGTAAATTTTTCCAGGTAGAGGCTCAGGGATTCAACCTCCTGAAACATTTTAGGTGCACCAGCTGGCACACATGGATTCCAGGTGGCCCATTCAGGAAAGGTGAGAGATGGAAAGGCTTGGATCTGAATTGAATGCCTCGAATTTCTGCAGGAATGTCATTGGCTAGAACACATACAGCAGGTGAAGATGGCTTCAGATTATAGGAAACCTTTGGAATAATAGTTTGTCTTACTGTCTTCACCACATTGTCCCCCAAATCGTGGCTGTCTTTAGAGAGATTTCAGCTGGCAATCTGGTTGACTCCCTCCTCAACACTTCTGGACACTTTTATTGCTGTGCCTTCATGCCCTGTATCTGTATTTACAGAGCTAATCTAGTAGGCATATATTGTGGTTAACTATAATAGGGTTAGGTAGAATGCATACATTTTTATTACTTGTCTACCATTAACTAAGCTACAGTGTGACATGTTGTATGTTGCTTAACATGTGGTAAAACTTGCTTTTTAAATTAAAATTCAATTATAAAACTGGATAAAAATGACCTTTTATAAACTCTAAGTTTGTCTTAAATATTTTCTAAAATACACACATAAGAGGTAGTATCATTCAAACAAAATCTAACCATAATGTTAATTAAAATTGATGTCTTAAATGTAATCATCTGTCATTCCTTATAATTATTAATAGGATAATATGTTCATACATTACAACACTGAGGAATTTATATTCATTCTTGTTCTTGCAATCAAAATAATTACTCAGGTACTAGTGCCCTGAAATTAGAAATTGAGTTATTTTATTATAATGATGTCAATGGTGTGGTCATTCAGCATTTTATGCAGCCTTTATGCCTTTATATTTCAGAATTGAGCACAGGATTCAAACTTCAAGTCAATTATCAATTAATTGATATCATATCTTCTAAGTGAGTTTTTGCTTTGGTTGCTTTATTTTTTTTTCTTCTTTTGGATTGTATACTGTTGCTAAATAACAACTTTTTGTAGCTGTTTCTTGATACTCTTGTTCACATAATAATTAACTAATTTTGTATAAAATATTTTTTCAATTAATATGTTATATACTTGTTGGCCTTGGGTTACATAGTGTCTGGTTGACAAAGTTAAGAACTTGAAGTATAATTTTTTTATATTTCAGTAGAAAATTTCTGGAGACAAGTTATGCCATTTTTAATAGGAATTCAAATGTTTCTCCATTCATCTCTTCAAAGCAAGTATGAATTGTCTAAAGACCCATTCATTATCCAATAGGAAATAAAAGAATAATTTTTGCTTTTGAAATACCAGGTTAAATAGTTATGGCAAGGGATGTCAAGCCAGTACTGCAGGTACATTTTATTGCCACTGTTGATACTAAGTCACTTCAGTCCAACCCAATAGAGGGCAGCCCACCAGGCTCCCCCATCCCTGGGATTCTCTAGGTAAGAACACTGGAGTGGGTTGCCATTTCCTTGTCCAATGCAGGAAAGTGAAAAGTGAAAGTGAAGTTGCTCAGTCATGCCCGACTAGGAGGTGGCTAATAACAATGTGCCACAAGGAATCCAACAGAGGCCTCTCAACTTTGCAATGAAACAGGTGTTTGATGCTCAACATCACTCATTAACAGAGAAATGCACATCAAAACCACAATGGGGTACCATTTCATGCCAGTCAGAATGGTTGCATTCCAAAAGTCTACAAGCAATAAATGCTGGAGGGGGTGTGAAGAAAAGGTAATCCTCTTACACTGTGGGTGGGAATGCAAACTAATACAGCCACTATGGAGAACAGTCTGGAGATTCCTTAAAAAGCTGGAAATAAAACTGCCCTATGACCCAGCAATCCCACTGTTGGGCATACACACCGAGGAAACCAGAATTGAAAGAGACACGTGTACCCAATGTTCATTGCAGCACTGTTTATAATAGCCAGGACTTCCCTTGTGGCTCAGACAGTAAAGCGTCTGTCTACAATGCGGGAGACCTGGGTTCGAGCCCTGGGTTGGAAAGATCCCATGGAGAAGGGAATGGCAATCCACTCCAGGACTATTGCCTGGAAAATCCCATGGACAGAGGAGCCTGGTGGGCTACAGTCCATGGGGTCACAAAGAGTCGGACACAACTGAGCAACTCACTACTACACTACTAGGACATGGAAGCAACCTTGATGTCCATTAGCAGATGAATGGATAAGAAAGCCTTGGTACATATACACAATGGAGTATTACCCAGCCATTAAAAAGAATACATTTGAATCAGTTTTAATGAGGTGGATGAACCTGGAGCCGATTATACAGGGTGAAGTAAGTCAGAAAGAGAATACTAGCGCATATATATGGAATTTAGAAAGATGGTAACAATAACCCTGCAGGCAAGACAGCAAAAGAGACACAGATGTATAGAACAGTCTTTTGGACTCTGTGGGAGAAGGAGAGGGTGGGATGACTTGGGAGAATGGGATTGAAACATGTATAATGTCATATAAAAAACGAATCACCAGTCTAGGTTTGATGCAGGATACAGGATGCTTGGGGCTGGTGCACTGGGATGACCCAGAGGGATGGTATGGGGAGGGAGGTGGGAGGGGGGTTCAGGTTTGGGAACACGTGTACGCCCGTGGCTGATTCATGTTGATGTATGGCAAAACCAATACAATATTGTAAAGTAATTAGCTTCCAGTTAAAATAAATAAATTTAAATAAAAAATGATAATAAAATAAAAACAACAGAAGAAAAGAAAAACAAAAAAAGAAGAAACAGGTGTTTGTTTATCCAGTTTCATGAAATTTACAGTCAAACTGCCAGACTTGGGCCTTATCATGGCTACATTATTTGTTCTTTTTGCACGATCTTAGAGTAGGGACTAGAGGAAGGCTGGTGCCTTTCCTAAGGCACAGGCTTTAGGTACCCAACTCTGTGAATCTCTGTGTTTAAGATGGTGGAGAACACTTAGGGAAGTGATTACTGGCTTGATCTGTCTCTCTCCTTTTCATTTCTGCCTTTTATCCTCCTGGCCACCTCTGTCTCCTTCCTCCCTCTTCTCTTCTCTGTATAACTCCATGAACATCTCTGAGCGGTCCAGACTGTGCAGAGCACATAAGGAAATTATTACTTGCTAACTTACTCTCTCCTCTTTTGATTCCACCTCATCTCATTTGGGTCACCTCTAACTCCCTCCTTCATCTTCTCTTCTCCATGTAACTCTGTGAACCTCTCTGGGTATCCCTCACTGTTGAGAAACTTTTCATCTTTAACCTAGATATTTTATCAATGGTGCTGTATAGAAGGAGAAGTCTTGAGACTACAGTAAAAATAAGACTGAAAACCTAAAGCAGGAGGCTTAAGTTCAAATCCTGAGAACATTAGAGAATTCCTGACTCCAGGGAACATTAATCGACAGGAGCTCATCAAACACCTTCATACCTACACTGAAACGAAGCACAACCCAAGGGCCAACAAGTTCCAGAGCAAGACATACCATGCATATTCTCCAGCAACACAGGAACACACCCCTGAGCTTCAATATGCAGGCTGCCCAAAGTTACCCCAAAACCATTGACATCTCATAACTAGTTACTGGACACTTCATTGCACTCCAGAGAGAAGAAATCCAGCGCCACCCACCAGAACACTGACACAAGTATGAACATCTCTGAGCGGTCCAGACTGTGCAGAGCACATAAGGAAATTATTACTTGCTAACTTACTCTCTCCTCTTTTGATTCCACCTCATCTCATTTGGGTCACCTCTAACTCCCTCCTTCATCTTCTCTTCTCCATGTAACTCTGTGAACCTCTCTGGGTATCCCTCACTGTTGAGAAACTTTTCATCTTTAACCTAGATATTTTATCAATGGTGCTGTATAGAAGGAGAAGTCTTGAGACTACAGTAAAAATAAGACTGAAAACCTAAAGCAGGAGGCTTAAGTTCAAATCCTGAGAACATTAGAGAATTCCTGACTCCAGGGAACATTAATCGACAGGAGCTCATCAAACACCTTCATACCTACACTGAAACGAAGCACAACCCAAGGGCCAACAAGTTCCAGAGCAAGACATACCATGCATATTCTCCAGCAACACAGGAACACACCCCTGAGCTTCAATATGCAGGCTGCCCAAAGTTACCCCAAAACCATTGACATCTCATAACTAGTTACTGGACACTTCATTGCACTCCAGAGAGAAGAAATCCAGCGCCACCCACCAGAACACTGACACAAGCTTCCCTAACCAAGAAACCTTGAAAAGCCACTGATAAAACCCCACCCACAGTGAGGAAACACCACAATAAAAAGAACTCCACAAACTGCCAGAATACAGAAAGGCCTCCCCAAACACAAAAATATAAACAAGATGAAGAGGCAGAGGAATACCCAACAGCTAAAGGAACAGGATAAATGCCCACCAAACCAAACAAAAGAGGAAGAGATAAGGAATCTACCTGATGAAGAATTCCAAATAATGATAGTGAAAATTATCCAAAATTTTGAAATCCAAATGGAATCACAGATAAATAGCCTGGAGACAAGGATTGAGAAGATGCAAGAAAGGTTTAACAAGGACCTTGGACACTATATAATGATCAAAAGATCAATCCAAGAAGAAGATATAACAATTATAAATATATATGCACCCAACATAGGATCACCACAATACGTAAGACAAATGCTAACAAGTATGAAAGGAGAAATTAAAATTAACCTACATTAATAGTGGGAGAATTTAATACCCCACTCACAACTATGAATAGATCAAATAGACAGAAAATTAACAAAAAAACACAAACTTTAAATGATACAATAGACCAGTAAGACCTAATTGATATCTATAGGACATTTCATCCCAAAATAATGAATTTCAACTTTTTCTCAAATGCATACGGAATCTTCCCCAGGATAGATCACATCCTGGGCCATAAATANTCAAATGGACAGAAAATTAACAAAAAAACACAAACTTTAAATGATACAATAGACCAGTAAGACCTAATTGATATCTATAGGACATTTCATCCCAAAATAATGAATTTCAACTTTTTCTCAAATGCATACGGAATCTTCCCCAGGATAGATCACATCCTGGGCCATAAATATAGCCTTGGTAAATTCAAAAAAATTGAAATCATTCCAACCATCTTTTCTGACCATAATGCAGTAAGATTAGATCTCAATTATAGGAGAAAAACTATTAAAAATTCCAACATATGGAAGCTTAACAATACACTTTTGAATCACCAACAAATCACAGAAGAAATTTTAAAAAAATCAAAATATGCATAGAAACGAATGAAAATAAAAACACAACAACCCAAAACCTATGGGGACACTGTAAAAGCAGCCCTAAATGGAAAGTTCATAGCAATAGAGGCATACCTCAAGAAACAAACAAACATACAACAAAGGTCAAATAAATAACCTAACTCTACACCTAAAGCAACTAGAAAAGGAAGAAAGGAAGAACCCCAGGGTTAGTAGAAGGAAAGAAATCTTAAAAATTAAGGCAGAAAACAATGCAAAAGAAATAAAAGAGACCATAGCAAAAATCAACAAAGCCAAAAGCTGGTTCTTTGAAAGGATAAATAAAATTGACAAACCATTAGCCAGACTCATCAAGAAACAAAGGGAGAAAAATCAAATCAATAAAATTAGAAATGAAAATGGAGAGATCACAACAGACAACACAGAAATACAAAGGATCATAAGA
>SJYT01054636.1:109775-120461 GCA_006410635.1 Cephalophus harveyi | reverse complement strand
TGTTTATAATAGCCAGGACATGGAAACAACCTAGATGTCCATCAGCAGATGAATGGATAAGAAAGCTGTGGTACATATACACAATGGAGTATTACTCAGCCATCAAAAAGAATTCATTTGAATCAGTTCTAATGAGATGGATGAAACTGGAACCTATTATACAGAGTGAAGTAAGCCAGAAAGAAAAACACCAATACAGTATACTCACACATATATATGGAATTTAAAAAGATGGCAATGATGACCCTGTATGTGAGACAGCAAAAGAGACACAGATATATAGAACGGACTTTTGGACTCTGTGGGAGAGGGAGAGGGCGGGATGATTTGGGAGAATGGCATTGAAACATGTATACTATCATGTAAGAATGAAGCACCAGCCTATGTTCGATATAGGATACAGGATGCTCGGGGCTGGTGCTCAGGGATGATCCAGAGAAAGGAAATGGGGTGGGATGTGGGAGAGGGATTCAGGATTGGGATCTCATATACACCCATGGTGGATTCATGTCAATGTATGGCAAAACCAATACGGTATTGTAAAGAAAAATAAAGTAAAAATTTAAAAAAAAAAAAAAGCAAATATGACAACTGACAAAGAAGCAAAGCATTATAATTAGCCTATCTACGATCATACTATAGCTATTTGCAGTATGTCTAGAATTCCAGTATATCATCATTATCTCCTGAAAGCATATCATCAGTATAGAATGAGCTCAGTTGCTCAGTAGTGTTTGACACTTTATTCCAGGCAAGGACACTGGAATGAGTTACCAATTCCTGCTTTAATAGAATGACTGCTGAACATTTAAAACCTCTTCTTTTTTTTTTCCTGTTTCAATAAGAGTTTCACTTATTCCAGTAGTTTCCTAAAACCCATATTTTATTATGTTATTATATAATAATATTATTAGTAATAATATTATTAAACAATAAGATGGTTGGATGGCATCATCGGCTCAATGGGCAATAGTTTGAGCAAACTCCAGGAGTTGGTGATGAACAGGGAAGCCTGGCATGCTGCAGTCCATGGGGCTGCAAACAGTTGGACACGACTGAATGAATGAACTGACCTAATTATTAAATATCCATTTAGTCCAAGCTTGATTTTACTCTTACGTCTCAAAATATAATATTAAGACTACTCAGGAAAATATAGTTTTTTCCAATTCCCTCTAAATAGATAAATTTTTTCTCCTTTGTTAAGAAGCACAAATATGCATGGACAAAATCAATGATTGAAAACATCATGTCACAATAAATGTTTTATTTGATTTAACAAACTATTATTATTTTGAGTAGCCTGTTAATAAGATTCTGTGAAAATATTTAGATTGCAAATTTTCTCAGTTACACTTTTTTTACAGTCGTATGCTAAGATTTACTGGAAAAAAAACTATGAGAAAGTAGTTTACCACTGCAGACTGTTCACCATCAGCTGTCTGAATGAAAGATAGTGTTTCAACATAATTGAAAGATTCAGAGTAGGTAATTTAATACATGGGAAAGTAAATTAGCACATCAAAATACAACAGCTTCTGGCAATCCTCTATTTCAAATGCTTGTATTAAAACAAGCTGGAGAAATGTATCATTTTCTGTATATTTAAACATGGCTTTAAAAAGTTTAGTAATAGGAAATTTTTAAGTCAAAAGAATTATGGTGGGAGGCCATCATTAAGTCTTTCAAGCCCTGTTTATTTTTTTTAATAAAACAAATATATATCTAGTTGAATATTGATGATATATCTTCTTATATACAACCACAATTACCAATGCCTCAAGCTCTTGAACAAGCCAGGGAATAAAGTTAGCCTGGTAGTTTTTAGAGCATAAAACATATTATTTGGGGGGATAGTTTTTGAAATGACTTTGAAAACACAGGGTATGTGTGCTACATTAGTTAGGCATATCCTACAACTCAGAAATTTCATTTTTAGCTAGGTCTGTTGGAGAAATAATCAAATTGTACTAATAGAGATGTATAAAATTTTTCACTCCAAATGTAGATCAAACTAAAGCCTATGGATAAAAGAATGGATAAATTTGTGATAACATAACCATATCACAGAATGGTAAAGAATGATCAAAATAGTGGTCATGTTTTAAAACTTATAGGATTTCCCAGGTAACACTAGTGGCAAAGAATGTGCCTGTCAATGCAGGAGACATAGGACATCCAGATTCAGTCCCTTTGCCTGGAATATTTCCTGAGGAGGAAATTAAAATATTATTAAAATCATATATGTACAGGATTATAATGATTAATTAAATTTTTCACACAAAAATCCATATTTGCTATGATTGCAATAATCTATAGCAAAATTGTGAGCACACCCATGGAAGTTATTTATAATCACTGGATTTATTAGAAAGACAACCTAGAGAGATAGGTTGGGGAGTGAAATGGGGCAGCCAGAAATTCCAACAGGAATGGTTTATTTTTTAAAAGTTAACTTTTGGTGAATAAGGATTACAAGATCTTGTTTATTTTATTAATTTCTCTACTTTTCTGTATTATAAATTATTTCAATAAAATTTCTTGAAAAACATGTGAAATCAACTTATGGAATGGAGGATGGTGTGTATAAGAGACAGAGTACAGCCGCTATGGAGAACAGTGTGGAGATTCCTTAAAAAACTGCAAATAGAACTGCCTTATGACCCAGCAATAAAAAAAAAAAAAAAAAACTTGAGATTTGCCAAAGATTCAGTAGCACTGCTAAGATTAAACGCTTCTGTCAATAGCATTATGTAATTTTGCACACTTTGATTAGCTACTAACAACTGCATTTGGTTTTTTGTTTTTTGCAGCCTCACAGATTGTTGTTCAAGAATGTAAGAATTTCTACCCCCTATCCTGATGCATTTTAATGAATTCTTGGTACTAGATCTAGAAGACTAGTGAATTTAGAGTAGAAAAAGTGAGGAGTAGGCGTGGGTGATATGGGAATGGAGAGGAAAGCAGGTGAGACAAGGTAGAAACTTGTTTACCATGTAAAGAGCTTTGGTTTTCATTGTAAGAGCATTCAGCAGCCATTGTGCAAATATATATTGTCAATCTACAATATGCCATTGTTTGGATATTTGCAAATATGTGTTAGCAAAGACAATAAATAAGTAAATGATGTTAGATTGTTGAAGGTGAAAATAACATAATGTGGAAGGAGGATAGAGTCAGAAGTAAGTAGAGCTGAGGAAACTGTGAGCAATGACATGCTCTACTGTACCTTGTATGGATGCATTTCTCACAGCAAGATGAAAAATGAACTGAAAAGAAGGCTTTTGCAATAGTTCAGGCCAGAGGTAATGGCTTGGCCCACTAGTGATGGTGGAAATAATGAAAAGTGAACAGATTTAAGAGATATGTTGTTGTTCAGTAGCTAAGTCATTTCTGATTCTTTGAGACCCCATGGACTGAAGCATGCCAGACTCCTGTATCCTCCACTATTGCCTGGAGTTTGCTCAAATTCATGTTAGTTGGTGATGCTACCCAATCATCTAATCCTCTGTTGCCCTCTTCTCCTCTTACCTTTGATCTTTCCCAGCATCAGGGTCTTTTCCAATGAGTCAGCTCACCGTATCAGGTTGCCAAAGTATTGGAGCTTCAGCTTTAACATCAGTGCTACCAAAGAATATTCAGGATTGATTTCTTTTAGGACTGACTATTCGGATCTCTTAGTAGTCCGAGACTCAAGAGTCTTCTCCAGCACCACAATTTGAAAGCATCATCTCTTCAGTACTCAGCCTTCTTTATTATCCAACTCTCACATCAGAACATGACTACTGGAAAAACCATAGCCTTGACTATAGGAACATTTGTTGGCAAAGTGATGTCTCTACTTTTTAATATGCTGTCTAGCTTTGTCATATCTTTTCTTCCAAGGAGCAAGTGTCTTTCAGTTTCATGGGTGCAGTCACCATCCACAGTGATTTTGGAGCCCAAGAAAATAAAATCTGTCACTGCTTCTGCTTTTTCCCCTTCTATTTGCCTTGAAGAGATGGGACTGGATGCCATGATCTTAGTTTTTTAAATGTTGAGTTTTAACTCAGTTTTTTTATTCTCCCTATTCACACTAACAACAGGTAAAATTGACAGGCTTTTGTGAAACATTTGATATGAAGGATGATATAAGAAAGAAATGTCAAGTGTGTTTCCTTTACAGAATTGATCAATCACAGACTATTTTTGAGAGAGGAAACACTGGAGAAGGTTAAATTGGTTCTTATTTTCCAGCTGGTAGTAATCAGGAAAACTTTGAATCAATTCTTTAGTAATTTACCATGACTTATGACATGGCATGACCTGAATTATTGTACATATATTCTTTTTCTTTCATCTTTCTATACATCTGTTGGCTGTTTGTAAGCAATTTTGTATTTTAAAAGTGGTTCTGATTAAACTAAAGTTAGTAATAAATTAACATGATAGAAGAAAAAAGTTGGAAAACTGTTGCTACCTAATTTTAAGACTTATTTTAAACCTAACAGTAATCAAGACAGTGTGGTATTGGTGAACAAACAAACAAGGAGATCAACAGAACAGAATGAAGAGTCCAGAAACAGACACCCATAAATACAGTCAACTGACAAAGAGCAATTACAACATAATGGAGTAAAGATAGTCTCTTCAACAAATGGTACTGGAACAACTGGACATCCGTGTACCCAAAAAAAGAGAAGAATCCAGATATAAATATTGCATCCTTTTAGGAAAGATTAACTCAAAATGAGTCAGAGGCCTAAATGCACAAAACTATAAAATTCTCATAGTATATAACACAGGAGAAAACTTAGATGACCTTTAAAATACAACTTCAAAATTTTAAATTGAAGCAATGACCTTAACAGACACATCACCAGAGAGCATCTACAGATGAAAGCTGCTGCTGCTNCAAAATGAGTCAGAGGCCTAAATGCACAAAACTATAAAATTCTCATAGTATATAACACAGGAGAAAACTTAGATGACCTTTAAAATACAACTTCAAAATTTTAAATTGAAGCAATGACCTTAACAGACACATCACCAGAGAGCATCTACAGATGAAAGCTGCTGCTGCTACTGCTGCTAAGTCGCTTCAGTCGTGTCCGACTCTGTGTGACCCCATAGACGGCAGTCCACCAGGCTCCCCCGTCCCTGGGATTCTCCAGGCAAGAACACCAACAAAGCTAAGCATATTAAAAAATGTTTCACATAGTTTTATCAAAGAAATGCAAATGAAAACAGTAATTAGATACCTAAATTCTTATTAAAACGACCAAAATCTGGAACACTGACATTAAAAATGAGAGAAGGTGTGTGGAGCAACAGGAATTCTCCTACACTGTTATTAAGCTAATAAACTGGCACAGACAATTTAGAGGACAATTTGGTGGCTTCTTACAAAACTAAGAAAACCCTTACCATACAATCTAGCAATTATGCTTCTTGATATTTTTCAAAGGAGTTGAAAACTTATGTCAAAACAAAAGTTTGCACAAGATGTCTACAGAAGTTTTATTAACAGTTTCCAAACCTTGGAGGAAACCAAGATGTCTTTTGGTAGGTGAATTTGTGATTGTTGTTCAATTGCTCAGACATGTCCAACTCTTTGCGGCTGCATGGACTGCAGCGAGCCAGGCTTTCCTGTCCTTCACCATCTTCAAGAGTTTATTCAAACTCATGTCCATTGAGTCAGTGATGCCATCCGATCATCTCATCCTCTGTTGTCCCCTTCTCCTTCTGCTTTAGATCTTTCCCAGCATCAGGGTTTTTTCCCAATGAGTCAGCTCTTTGCATCAGGTGGCTGAAGTACTGAAGTTTCAACTTCAGCATCAGTCCTTCCAGTGAATATTCAGGATTGATTTCCTTTAGGATTGACTGGTTTGATCCCCTGGCTATTCAAGGAACTCTCAAGAGATTTTTCCAACACCACAGTTCAAAAGCATCAATTCTTCAGTGCTCAGTCTTATTTATGGTCCAACTCTCACATCAACCCACGCCAGTACTCTTGCCTGGAAAATGCCATGGACAGAAGAGCCTGGTGGGCTACAGACCATGGTATTGCAATGAGTGGGACATGACTGAGCACACTCTCACATCCATTCATGACTACTGGAAAAACCATAGCTTTGCTGGCAAAGGTGAATAAGTAAACAGGTAGTAGATGAATAAGTAGATAAAATGTGGTATATGCCAACAATACAATTATTCAGCACAAAATTAAATAAGCTGTCAAGCTGTATAAAGACTTGGAGGAACCTTAAGTACATAATTACTAAGTGAAAGAAGCCAAGCAGAAAAGTCTACATCCTCTTATTTTAACTATATGACATTCTGGAAAAGATCAGACAATGGAGAAAATAAAAAGATCAGTGATTCCTATTGGGGTGAGGGGTGGGGAATGAACAGGCAGAGCACAGAGATCTTTCAGGTCAGTGAAAATACTCTGGGTGATCTTATATTATTATAATGTCATTATACATTTATCCAAACCCATAGAATGTACATATCTGTGAGTGAAATCTAAGGTATAAACTCTGGACTTTGGGTAATTAAGATATGTCATTGTAAATTTTTCCTTGGTTAAAACAAAAAAGAAAAAGAAAATGTACCATTCTAGTCATTATGTTGATAATGGAAGAGGCTATATGCTGTGAGGTCAGAGAGTCTATGGGAAATCTCTGTGTTACTTTCCTCTCAATTTTGTTGTAAACCTAAAACTTCACTGCAAAAAAGGTTTTGAAAAGTTAATGGGACACAAGTCTGTTCATTTAATCTCATAAAGTAGCACAAAATCATTATTTGCATTTATGGAAGCTTACAATTGAAGTGGATATATTCTCTTTCCATCCATCATGAATTGTAGTTGTCGTATATATATCAGATGATTAGCTCTTGATTGCAATGTAAGTGCTTGACATTAAGCTTTTGATTGTTGATCCATCCATGTCAAATATACCATCTGGAATAAACATTTTGCCAGCTACACAACTAGAAAAAGAACCAGAACATTTTACACATAAGGTTCCTTTTTTTTATGATAGCTCTGATTGACTTAGATAAGTGACCATTTGCAGTCAAATTCTGGCTTTTACATTCCTGTACTTTACCATCAGCTCTTATGCTTTATTTCTTTAATTTCTTTTAAAAAATATCTATTTATTTGGATGCCTTAGGTCTTAGTTGTGACTTGAGTGATTTTCTTTAGATCATGTGGGATCTTTCATTAAGGCATCTGTGTGTGGGCTGAGTTGCCACATGGCATGTGGGATCTTAGTTCCCTGAACAGGGATGGAGCCCATGTCCCCTGCATTGCAAGACTGATTTGAAAGTCCCTTTGCCCTTATGTTTTAAATTCACCAATAAAATGTGAACCTGCAAAATCCTGAGTACTATACCTTTGATGTCAATAAAAAGAACCCTATGTCTTCTCTCTCTCTCTTTCTATCCCCAGCCTCTCTGTTTTAACCCAAAGTGTGACTTTTACCCTCTAGAACTTGTTTCCAAAATTCCTTGGTGGTTTTTGACAAGCTGCATCTTGCAATCATAATAAGCCCAAAGGCCAAATCCAGTCACAACACCGGCTCCAGGGTTCCCACAAATAGTCCTGGCCTCACGGAATGCCCACAGGCATTTCCAGCCAATGACATCACTATCAAACAGGCTGAGACAGACACAAACAGGTACTCATTCAATAAATTTTATTGAGCATCTGAAATAAGTATGTCACGTTACATCCTATTGGTTCATTCTTATAGAGAATCAAACTTATTTTCAGGCCTCTGTATTTACTTATCCTTGAATTTTGGGAATTGCAAAAAACGTCAGAGAATGGTTTTCACGTGTAACTTTTGATGCTTCTTTTCACATCTATCTCTTATTCCCAGCTGTTGCTTGTGTAGGCCTTCTGGAAATTGTTCACTATCAGTAGGGTTTTCACAATGAAACGGTCACACTCTCACTCATAACTTGTTAATTCTATCACAGGAAAACTTTGCTCTGGGCATGGCAAGACATATTTTATTCAGACTACTGCAGTGGGAGAGAGAGACTTCAGTGTAAACTGAGCTTGAAACAAAGGTCAGGAGGCTTTTCAAGAACTGGGGTATGTTAAAGAAAAAACACTGAAGAAAAACACTGAAGCATGCTGGAAAGGAGGGTTTGGACAATGTGATTAGGCCATCTGCATTTGCTAATTGACACTCAAAGAGGAGACACAACCATTTTATCTATGACAGGAGGTAGTTTTGCAGAGTTCATTGAAGTTAGACTCTTACATTCCCATAGGATCTAAGCAATTAGGAAGTTAAGCTTTAGATGCTTACATTTCAAAGAGAGGACCCCCAGATCTTTGAGGAAAGAGTGCTGAATAGTAGGAGATTTACATCTCAAAGGGGCAAAGAAAGGATTTTAATCATAAATTTTCAAAAGTAAATGCTTTAAGAAAGGGAGGTTAGCAATGTATAGTTAAATTTTGGCTGGAACAAATAGTCAATTCTTCCTGCAGTGTTGAGCTCTCTTGAGCAGTTCATTTTTAAGAGAATGGGGTCATCCTAGGAACATTATCTTTGATTAAAAAAACTAGGCTGCCACCCTTTCTCAATGTAGAGGGTTGAACAGAATCATTTGCACCAGGAGTTCTGCAGTTTTCAACTGCAATATTGTAATTTATAAGAATATATACATTTGGTCATTCAAATTCCATAAAACCCAAAAAAAGAGCAATGGGAACATCTTCTTTTATAATAATTGGTCTCTTGTCTTCAAGAGAAATCACTTCAGAGCCATAAAAGTGAAATGGGTGTGCTGTTATTCATAACAACCTCCACAGCTGAGTTTATGTTAATGAGGTGACTTTTGGAAAGCCACTAAGGCTGGAGGCTGGAGGCCAGGGCAATCAATCAAGAATAGAGTGGTAGAACTTTTAGTTTCATCCCCTGATTTCTGAGGAGGAAAGAGAGTCTAGATATTGAACCTTATACCCATGACCAGTTATTTAGTCTATCATGTCTGTGTGATGAAGCCTTGACAAAAAGACAGAAGGAGGGAGTTCAGAGAGAATCGAGGGAACCAGAACACTTCAGTGTGCCCTATGCTGGGTCCACACTCCACGGGGACAGAAGCTCCTTTGCTGGCTGTCTCACCATGTGTGTCTCTTCCTCTACCTGTGGATTTGTATCGTATACTCCCCTTTATAATACGCTGGTAATCTCAGGAGTGTGCCTTCCGAGAGCCTCTCTAGCAAGCTAATCAAACCCAAGGAAGTGGTCATGGAAATCTCCATTTATAGCCAGCTGAAAAAGACACAGTGTTGTGCACAGATAAGAAACACTGGCATATGCTGCTATCCGAAGTGGAGGGTAGTCTTGCGGGTTGTCTTGTGGGACTGAGCCTTTAACTTGTGAAATCTGATGCTGGGCTTCAAGTAGATGGTGTTAGAACTGAGTTGAATACACACAGCTGGCATCTGGAGAATTGTTTTTTTTTGTGGAGAACCTCCGACCTTGCACCACACATACACACATACACATACATTTCATAATTTGGTGATTAAAATATTTTTATCATTCCATTTCTATCACTTATAATTGCGTGCAACCATCATGTTGGTGATTTGCATTCAACCCAACACTTGGTGCAGTGAGGAAATCTTCAGTCTCAGACATTATTTGAGCAATTCTTTATCTACTCATATAACCTGTAATGCCTGTTGTATCTTTCTGCTATAGGTTGTATTTTAAAAGCATCATTTGGGTTTCTATGGGCATGTATGTAGTTGAGAATGAACTCCAGTAAGATTCTTAATATATGTAGCTTCAAACCACTGTTTTCTACCTGCATGTAAGACTTTTTCATACATCTTTATTTCCAGAATCTCCTTCATGTTTTCTTAGGAAATTCCTCATTTTCACCCCCTCATGCTGTCTCCTACTGGATTCACTCCCTTATTTCCATCTGAGAAGACAATGTATGTCAGAAGAATAGGATTCATACCTCTCACAGGCTAAAATGCTTCATTAAAAAAAAAAAATCAGTGAATGAATTGATTCATTGAAATTGAATGAATTGATTCATTGAAAAGTAATGAATCTACTGATAGGAAGGAGATATTATATGATTATATTCTTCATATAACATTTTATCTGAATCACATCAACTCAACCAGCATTTCCACCAGTATTTATTCCTACACTTGTTGGAATTTTTATTCTAGCTCAAGATAAATATTTCTTAAAAGTGATGATTTTTGTGAGTAAATTTTGAGATGTTTCTATTTGACTTTTTAATT
The DNA here is from genome assembly GCA_006410635.1 of Cephalophus harveyi. Taxonomy (NCBI): domain Eukaryota; kingdom Metazoa; phylum Chordata; class Mammalia; order Artiodactyla; family Bovidae; genus Cephalophus; species Cephalophus harveyi. Next base: position 110,188 of record SJYT01054636.1, on the reverse strand, counting down.
GAATGAATCATACATAGTTGAACTTAGAAAGTATTATGCTAAGTGAAATAAGACAGAGAACAAAAAGACTCTATGTTTTTTATATTAAAATACTTATATTGGGGGGTCTAAAAAATATTTTTAAAAATTGTATTTTAAAAAATAGAAACAGCTTTATCCACATAGGGAGCATACTAATGATTACCAGTGAGGAGAAGGAAGAGGGAAGGGGCAAGATAGGGGAATGAGAGTAAGAAGCACAAACCACTAAGTATAAAATAAATAAACAACCAGGATATATTGTAAAGCACAGGGGAATATAGCTATTATTCTGTAATAATGTTAAATGGAGTATAATCTATAAAAATTTTCAAAATGTAATTCAAAAATATTGAATCAGTATGTTGTACTATGTAAAAGCAATTATACATTGC